>RJWH01003475.1:0-152585 GCA_004363575.1 Solenodon paradoxus
ATTCCTTCCTTCCTTCCCTTTCCTCCCTCATTTCCTTCATTCCTCCCTTCTTCCCTGCCTTTCTCTTCTTCTCTTCCCTTTTAACAATTGGAATCTTGTTTAAAAGCAATCTTAAACAGAAGCTCAGTGCAATGAAAGAAATGAGGTGGAATTGCCTTGTTGAAGGATAACTAATGAACTGGCATAGCCTGGTCTCCCCCTAGCCATGCCCCAGCACACACGGAAAGCAGAGTTTAGAAGAAGATTTGTGGGAAGATAGTTTCCTTTTGGACAAAATTTCAGGGACTAGGAATAGGAATGAGAAGCAGGGACACAAGGAAAGAAGAAAACCAATGTGAGTGTGCTGTATCTAAGTGATCACCAGAGAGGGGCCTGGGTTCTGCCGGGACCCATTAAGGAGCACAGTGAAAGCACTGTTATCTGAGGATGGGAACAGGGGTCACTAATCCACCTGCTTCTCACTTTCATTAGTTACGGATTACTCTGTGGGGTGTTAACTCTTGCCATTTTTTTTTAACTTTTTATTTTTATTTATCATTTTTTTAATTGAGAAAAAACTGACATATAACATTATATTAGTTTCAGGTATATAACATAATAATCCAATATTTGAATATATTACAAAATCATTACAATATGACTACTTAACACCCATCCTCAAACACAGTTACACATTTGTGTGTGTGATGAGACTTTAAAGATCTATTCCCTTGGTAACTTTCAACTACACAGCACACTACCATTAAATATAGTCACTATACATTGCATTTCCACAACTGATTGATTTTATAACTGCAAGTTTGTACCCTTTGACCAGCTTCACCCATTTCACGCACCCCACCCCACCCCTGAGTCTGGCAATCAATTGTTCTCTGTATCCACGAGGTTTTTGTTGTTGTTTTGATTCTAACTTCCATCTAAAAGTGAGCTGATACAGCATTTGTCATCCTCCGTCTGCCTTGTTCCACTTAGCGTAATGCTTTCACGGTCCATCCGTGTTGCTGCCAATGCTGATTTACTTTTTTTATGGCCAAATTATAGTATTTAATTATATATACATATGCATTATGTGTGTGTGTGTGTGTGTGTGCGTGTGTGTGTGTGTGCAATTCCTTATCCATTCATGCATCAGTGGACCCCCGCAATTTCAGGCTTGCCCACTCATAGGTGCTAAGCAGATTCCCATGGGTGTCCCTGATGTTAGAGACCCCCAGGCAGTGAGTGAGCGAGTGTGGTACAAGGAGGGTGGGAGCCCCAGGTCCCTCCAGCACTAGCTGGAGTGAGAGGTAGGCTGGAAAGATGTGAGCTGGGTACAGGCAGTGTGAATGCAGGGTCGCTCCGACAGTGAGTGTGCGGAGACGGGTGTAAGGAGACAAAACCTATTAGGCTGCTGCTCAATAACAGAGCAGGTGAAAACTGGTGAGGGAGAGCATCACATTGGGGTGAGGAAGGAAGCGGGGTTTCTGGGGCGTGGTTGGGGGCAGTCTACAGGGCTTGGGGATTGCTGGGCCGTGGGCCAGGGGCACCGGGAAGGCGTCGGGTCCCGCTGGCTAGCTGAGTGGACAAAGGGGCAGCACGCCCATGCAGAAGCTAAGAGGAGAAGGAACCGGATTGTTTTCTTTGAAGTGAAACAAGAACTTTTCCTTCCTATGGAGAGGAAATGGGGACTCAGCTTCTCTATAAGCCTCGCTCAGTATCGCTGAACGAAAACAGAAAGAAATCCCCAATTACGCTGATGGGTTTGGGGCAGGGGGGAGGTGGAGATGCTGGGGCGCTGCTCTTTTTCCCTCCTCCACTGTTGTATCTACAGAGCTACTGCCTTCTCCCAGTCTTGCAAGTTCACAGACACTTGACACGGGGAGACTGTCTCTGTGGACGGAGACTCTGGGAACGACAAAAGGGTGTGCCCGCATTCACACCTGAGCAGAAATCAGGATCCCATCTGTAACCCGGGCTCCATTCTCGTTCCTCCGTCCCTCCTCTGTTCCTCACTCTTGTCCACTGCCAGCTTTCTCATCTGAGAATGGGCCTCGGGAGGCTCTGAGAGTGAGAACAGCATTTCCTAACCAAACAAGCAATCAAGCAAAAAGCCTTGACTCTACAACATTTCGAATATTCTACTGGAATACAGCAACTATGACTTCTCTTAAGCTCCATTTCTCTTCTTGTTTCATCCACGATGAAGCTGACCCACAGAGCAGTAAAGCAATCCGCCTAAGATCTCATGACCAGAGAGGTCAGACCTGGGCCTGAAATCAGGTGCCTGAATCTTTCCTCATTTATAATATGGGGTTGAAATAACGTCCAGCTGGCACATAGCAGGTACCTCTGAAATGATTTTCCACCCCCTCTTGTCTGATCGCTTTCACCAAACCCGGTGTTGTGGGAACGGTGTCTCCAGCCAGTGCTTTACAGGGGACGTCCTGGGTTACTCTGTCCCTTTGTAAGAGGACAGGAATGTCATAGAGACTTCCTGCAGTGCAGACAGCTTCTCTGATTGCTCTGAGCCTACATTTCATGACCACCAGGATACAGACGGATCCCTTTCTGTTGGTCTAGGGGTACCCATCTGTGTCCTGTCCCCACTGAATCTGACTTCACTTGAAACTGTCCTGACTGCCTGGGCAGATTCCTGCCCTCTGTTAGAGCACTCGGGGAGGACCCTGCAGGTCACTGCCTGTTTGAGGACTTGTACCCACCATTAGACTACTTCTTGAGAGTTAGAAAAGCCTACTTCACTTTCTTTTCTTCTATAAATTGGAGCCTGCCATGGTACTCAGTAAATATTCATTATATGAATGCAGCAATGGATACAGCAGTGAAGCAGTGAATGAAGAGGGGGATGTCTATCCTTAACAAATGTGCAGTTAGTGACTTGCACTAAGACAGATACAGGATATGTGCAAGGAGGGAAAACTATCAGGTTTCAGACAAGTATCCCAGGTGTTTAGAGGGCAGATCTTCTCGTGGCCTGTGTTGGGTGCTGTATATACGGCTGTTTGTGTGGGGGGAGGTCAAGGAGACCCTTGGAAATGAGCTTGCTTATCTCCATGGAAGGAACCCTGTTGCAGCTTCTGTATAGAGCTTGGCATAGAAAGACATCACACTCCTATTCAGTCTCAAGCAGGCAGATTCAAGTCACAGGGCAGTCTGCCATTTCTACTTGGACCACATGGAAATTCCAAAGGGCTCAAGTTGGTCTTAATGTCTTAACATCATTCAGCTTAGCTCTGAGGCTCAGTAACACCTGCTCCAGGGTAGTTGTGTGAGTGCCCTGTTCAGTGACAATGCATGACTGGACGCATCACTCTGGGGGCCTGTCCTTCAGTAAAGGCCAAGAAACTGGCAGCAATGCCGATGGTGATCATGACAAAGCCGATCCTGGCCATCGATCGCTTCCAGATCCCCATGAAGAACCTGTTTGTAGGTTCAACTAAGTCATGTTTATTGAAGAAGGAATCAGTTCAGATCCTCCAAGAGAACTGAATCATGCAAAAAGGATAAACATGTGGAGTGAGTGACTCAGGAAAATAGCTGAAGCCAAGACTGTAAATGAATTTATGAGAAGTCAGGTTTTTTTCTTTATAAGAGATGGGTTTAAAAAAATTCGGGGAAAACCCAGAAAACTAGGATCCTGAAATGGCCCCAAAGGGCATTAATTGGAGAAAAAAATGAACAACACAGGTGGTTTCTTCTGGTGGAGAAGTTGCCAGTTTTTGGAATTTCCTTACTTCCTTGAGTATCCCTCCCACAAAATCCTAATATCTGAGGCAACCTTTTTGTTATTTGTGATGTGAAAGAGAAATCTGTCCACACATCCTGTTGTCGGTGTGGGCTACACCTACCTACCTGAGATCGTTAATGATGGTCGGCAGAGGACAGCCCTGGACCAGGTGTCTTCATTCTCCAATCTGCATGGTTGACACTGGGCCTCAATGGCTTAGGAAACATCCCTCTCCATTGACAGAGATCTGGGGAGAAGAGGAAGGCCCAGGCCTTGGAAAGAAGGCATTTTGAAAGACATGGGTACTTAGGACCCTCACCAAGAGATCTGAGGTGTTAGATCACTTATCCAGACAGGATATGAGAGTCATGTCAATAGGGAGGAGATGTCTGGAGAATCAGTAAGCATCCATTGTCCTGGCCAGAGGTGCACCCCAGGGACAGAGATGCCTGTAGCTGCAATCAGGGTCACCGGACCCCAGATACTGTTGGAAATGACCAGTGGTAGGTTACTGTTCTCTGAAAGGAGTGGCAGGACACCTCTCAGAACTAACTTGCTCTTGTACCATGTTCCTTAATCATGAACAGCTCTGCTGAGTGAATCCTGGCAGGATGGGGTAAGACTTATACGCTGTAGGCCTTGTATGTTGTGGGAGAACCTGCCTGGGAAGTCAGAAGGTGACATCTACACTCATGCTTATCCATTTATACAGACACTAGTTAGATACATTCTCTGCTCTTCTCTAAGCTGTGTTGTTGCTAAAGATCATGTCTGTCTTTATATTTTTAGCACCCAACCTAGTGGTAGGTACATGGTAGGTATTCAGTAAATTACTGCAGAATTTATGAATAAACATATCTAGTAAATGCTGCCCTAAGAAAAGCACAAATCTAAGATTCCAAGCATACTCTTTAACCTGAGACCTCAGGTAATCATAGACAGGATTCATCAATACACTTTGTGCTTGAAGCAGAAGTAACTATGACCTGGAAGAAGCACTTCTTACCTCAAGACACTGGCTCAAATCCTGCTTTTAGCCATTATGAACTAGGACCTATTTCCACATCTGTAAAATGAGGAGATAATGCCTGTTCTTGGGATAACTAAGGATTTGATGAGATGACACATGAGGAAATATCAGTCTACAGCACAACTCAAAAAATGTTTGTTGAATGGCAAATGCCATTCTGGTGACTAAATTTCCCCCGGCTCCGTTCTGCTTTTTGCCTTGACTCATCTCCTTTGTGGTCTGCCAAGAGCCGTTCTGTGCTGAGCCTGGTTCGTTTGAAAATGAAGAGGGATATTCACAAGGCTGACTGGTATCTGGTAGGAAGCTATCCTTGGTCATCTACTTTCTATTTTTGGATCGTGATAGAGAGGCAGACTCTAACAGGGAAGTCCTGGGCTCTGAATCTGTGATTGGAGCCACTTCTTAGGAAGGCATGGGCACCTTTAGATAAAGGGATTCAACAGTGCCAGCTGACAGACAAGCACCTCTTGGCAGTAGGGCACTCTTAATAGAATGCTTCTGAGCTAGTGCAAATATCATTCGGGTTAGAGAAGCCACAGATTTAGGTGTGCTAAGTAAGGTAGATGTCAGGAGAGAGACAGATAAAAAGGTTATGGGTTTACCAAACAACAGATTGACAAAAAGTCATGATTACTTTTTTCTATCTTCCCTGAGAAAAATGAGAACAAAGCAGCATAAATTTTAACAGCAGAGAACATGCGGAGGACTGCTAGAAGCCTGCAGGCTGGGCTTCACCCCTGAGAGTGGGATGCACCCTTGCATTTATTGACTGGACGGTCTGAGTCAGGCTCTTTCCATTCATTATCTCTCATCCATAATGTAGTCCTACATAGCAGAGATTATTATTCCAATGTTGGTGAAATGGAAACTGATGCTTAAGTTGTTAAGTGATTCTCCCAAATCCATAATGCTGTTGAGAGTCCGAGTTGGGATCTGTCTGTCTAAAGGGTATTGTTCTATTGAGTCACATTGTCAAGGGACCTGTCTGGTTGATATATCACCTTTTAATGTAAATGTCATAAAATTTTTTTACAGCAAAAGTTGGAAGACTAGGATTTGGGCAAGGCTTTTATTTAAGCAAGGTGTTGGAAATGCTCTCACCAGGTTTCCATTGTACCTCCCTATTCTGTGTATTGGCAGACGACCATATTGTCTGACTCTCCTATCCATAGCTCCAATGAGTTTGATTTCCCCGTAATTTCTATGAAGCATGAAACTCATTGATATCATGTCTCCTCTTGGTTGATTCCACTGGACTAATGAGATAACCCCCTAGTTGCTTCACCTGCTAAGCATCGCTACACTCTAATCCATCCTTCAACATGGGAGCCAAAGTGGTCTTCCAAAGGTCTGGCTTTGCTCTTGTCCCAGATTTGTTCTCAAATCTAGACGGGTTATCTCTTGTTGATCTCATTCGATTGAGTTCTGTCACATAGCAGTCAAATCTCTTAATCACTAACCTCTTACTTTTAGCTAATCAGATCTAACTGGTTACTGATGCCTAAACATTGCCTGCTATTTCTCATCTTTTTTGTCTTTACTTTTTCCATCCCTAGAAATTTATTTTAGGGAGGAGAATGAAAATCATACTGAACATTCAGGTCTGAGAAAAAACACTGCCTTTTCCCCAAAATTCCACAACCCTTTCCCTTTGCACAGAATATAGTACCTAGAAAATGACTTATGATCAAGAAATTCTTAAACGCTCATTCATACATTAATGGACTCTACTACTTACCAGCACTGTGCTAGGTGCTGGAGAACTGTCAAGCTGAATTGCAAGGTATGGAACTTTTACTGCTTAGATAGACATTTTAATGTTTAAGTCTCCTTTTGTGTTACAATTAGCTAACATTTGTAGTGAACGGCACAGTTCAAAAAGTATCTTCATCTCCATGCTCTCATTTGATCTTCATTACAATCTGGTGAAGATATGTAGGTCACAGAGTGTTATACTGAATCCAAAGTTCAGAGGGATTTGAGTGACCTGTTTCACATCATCTCTAGGAGAAATAATTGACTCTTTAATCTCTTCACTTCAAATTGCTTATAGTTTTGAATGGATCAATTTCCACAAAGTTATAGATATATTTTTCTTCTATTTTAAAATCATTTTTACTTTTTCAACTACATAATGGATATGATTTTTAATAGAATACTACTAAAGTCTTTGTAAAAAAGAATAGTCATTCTTTCTCTCTCTCGATCCCTATTTACTAATTCAGACCTCATTTTAAGATATTTCAACTACTTTAACTGCTATTAAATCTGCATTTCAAAATAAACTTGCAAGTTGTTTCTTGATATATCAATTATAGATATATATTGAGCTACACATTATTTGTTGACATTATCCTGATGTGGTAATTGAGTAATTAGTTCTTATACATCATCATATTGATGGGTGTGAAGTGATATTTCATTGCGATCTTGACTTCCATATTTTTTAATGGCTAATGATGTTGAACATCTTTTCATGTGCTTATGACTATTTTTATACTTGTTTTAGATAAATGTCTTCAGATCCTTTATCCATTTTTTACTTGGGATGTCATTTTATAATTGATTTCTAAGAGTTCTTTATATATTCTGGATACAAGTCCCTTGTGAGATAAATGCATTATAAATATTTTCTCTATTTATGAGTTATCTTTTTACTTGATGTTGTTCTTTGGAGCACAAAGGTTTAACACCTTGATCAAGTACAATTTACCTATATTTTCTTCTGTTGTTTGTGCTTTTGGTATCACATATAAGAAGACCTTGGTAATAAAAAATTTTCCTGCATTATTTTCTTAGTTACCGCTCTTGCATTTAGGTGTATACACATTTGAGGGGGTTGCATATAGTACTTTTAATTTATTTTTAGTTGGCTTATATGATCTGATTTAGAAAATGAATTATTTACCCTTTTTCCTATTAATATTTCAATTACCCCCTATAGTTATATGGAGAAATCATTCATTTTTATTCATTTATTTATAACCAATAACCTTTCCAAACTTTAATAAGTGTTTAGATTTTTTTTTGGGGGGGGGGATTAAGAAGCAAAAAATAGTAATGATTTTTAAATCTCCTTTTTAATAGATTAATCTTTTTTGCACTTTGACCGACTTAAACATCTAGAACAACATTAAATAGTAACAGATGATAGTATGTATCTGTACTTTATGCTTAAGTTTAATGGTAATGCACACGGTGTTTAATTATTAAATTTGAAATGACCTTTCCTGTCTTTACCATGTGAGAACTCTCCTCCTGTTCATTCTATATTATTTCTAGTTTAATCCAAAAAGTATGGTTAATTTCAGGAAGATACTTATATTTTTTTCTCATTTGCCATGTGATGTAATGATATAACAGTTGTCAGCATTTTCAGTACTGAACTATCCTTGTGTTTCTGGAATGAATCCTGAGTGGTACATTCTTCTTTTCAGATTGTGCTGGTTTGGATCTGCTCACGTTGTATCTGTGACATGTGCACAGTGATATTACCAGCTAATGCTAAGAGAGGGAATATGACAAATTCCCGATCATGAGCCAAGTCAAACTACATTAAGAAAGTAAGGGGAGATTAAAAAGAAGAGGTCCTGATGAGATTTCAAAATCTAATTTCTATTAATTTTGGAAAAACTGGTCATTGTTTAGCTGACAAAGCTCTTGTTGTATCACAGTTTCTCATTCCCAGATCTCATCACTATTTTAGCAAAGCATAGAAAGAAAGTACTGAAATATCACAGGGCAGTCAGTCCCAGTAACATAAAACTGTAATCACACAGCTATACTATCATTTATTAAGCATTACAATATTCCATATCATACTTTACATATATCTATATACACATATACATGTTTCTTCTTCTTCCTCCTTTTTCTTCTTCTCCTTCTTTCTCTTCCTCTTCTTGTTATTCCTATTATTGGCAGTAAAATATACTGGGATATTAACTTTTGTTTTCTATATAATAGGAGGTTAGAAAAATATTTCTGGAATATATGTCCCTCCCCTTGGCAGAGTTAGTAAAGGCTTTGTGCTGTAGCCCGCAAAGAGAAAACATCTTAAAGAAACCTTCACATACTCCCACCCTGAGGCCTTTGTTTAAGGAGCATATTAAGAGAGGTTGGTTTTGGGGTGGAGAAGGAGACAGAACTGGCCCTACAAGGTAAGCAAAGGTTATCATCCTAGAGCCTGAGGTGGGAAAGCATGCTGTGGCTAGTCCCACAGTGGCAGGAATCACACAGCATCCTGGGAAGTGCCAGGATGAGCTCGTACATGGATGTCACCAAATTCACTACTGAGAGTTAGTCTTGAGACAAGTGTTCATGCTTGGCATGAGGGCAAAGACTCCCCTGTTTCTGAATGGAAACAGGAAACATCTTCATTTTAGCATTTCAGTGAATAGCTAGGGTCTGAAGAATAGAGTTCACTCTTCCATTTATCAGGCAGTGTGAAAGACTGCTGGATTTTTGTACATAGCCTATAAAGGAGATGAGAATCCTCCCCACCTCTGCTTTACCAAAGGAATAGTTTGCTTCCTGTACCTTAGTATTGGGGGGCAAATCCTCTATCAATAAACCCTCATTCAAACCTTAAGAATTTAAAAAAAAATCATTATTCCCACTTTCAGATACATAAATACCCAGGGATGTTAGTTAGATAACTTATCCAAGATCATCATATCATCTTAAGTTGATATGAATTTAGAAAACATGGTTCAATAATTACACTCTGCTGCCTTACTTAAAACAACTTTTTTTTAACTGAAGGACTATATATTCAGCAAAAGACTAAATACTATATATGTGTATACATGTATGTTAAGATATATGTGGGTACATAAAGATATACATATTAATTCATTTATATAATCTCCAACCTTGTAATAAATGTTCAAGAATGGTCTTTCTATTATATAACTCTATTATATTAATTATATGAAAAAGCAAATAATGGGGAATCATTCCTGTAGTTGATCAACCTAATGTCTTGCCTCAGTTCTTCCACTCACTCTGCACTTTAGTTTTGTGACAGGAGAATAGCCAAACTTGCCTTCCCATATTATAGTGGGTATTGAGTGAGGCCTTGGAAATAGCAGGATCTTGTTAATTGCGAAAAGATGTGTATACATGGACCTTGCCTTCATTGCAATCCATACTGGTCATCTTGACTGAGAGCCTCTCTCAGCAGTTACCAGGATACTGAAATATATATTACAATGCAGAGGGAATCGAGACACCAGGAGTTGGACACGGGCCTTAGAAACTGATTGTTTACATTTGTTTGTAGTCGCTTTGAAGCAGAGGTTAGGTCATAGTTCCTCTGGGCCTGGCAAAATAAGCTGGAAATTGCTAACGGCCAGTCATTCCATCTGATTGTTTCTTTCTAGTACTTGCCTTACACTCAGGGACAAACAAGATGCATTCTCATCACCACTCCAAGGAATCTCCCTTTGGTAGCTCTTCCAGGCAGGAGAAATGCTAGAGATTCATGTACTTAGCCCATCCACAGGGCCTAGAAAGTGATCTCCTAGGAGAATCAAGCCATTCCAAGGGAAGTCCAAAGGGAATTTCTCTGCAGGTGTCTGCGCTCAGGATGACATCAAGGCACATGTCTATGCTCTGAGGTTGTTGCTTGGCTTTGGTTACAGCCAGAGCTGCTAATCCAGGCTAGTGATGGAGGGGTGAAGAGTATTTGACAAAGAATCACTATTGTCAGTCTCACTGGGTCACAATTCTGCACAATCTCTCCTCCCCCAAAGTCTTTGACTATGTCAAAAGCAAAGGGAGTTTCAGGGGAGAAGAGTAGGAAACAACTGGAATTTAGAATTAGATTTATTTTCTCCTCAATATTGGGAATGTCTGCCTGGGAAAAAGGGTATTTGGGGGACCCACTAAGCCCCATGAGGATAGAGCTCATCTTTTATTCTGTACTCATTCTGTACTCCAAGGTACTTGCCTGGTACATATTTGATGCCCTATAAATATTGGTTGAGTGCATGAATATTTTGTCAGCAAGTAAAGTGATCCCCCTTGCTGTAAGCCTTTGCACAATTTAACAGTTTCTTTTGTGAAGGAATAAATTCTGTACTAATCCACAGTTTCTTCTCATCAAGAATTATCGTGCCAGATATGAAGGGAAAAACAGCCCTAGGCATAGAACCAAAAGTTCTGGGTCTGAATCTTGACTCTTCCCCTCACTAACTGTGTGGCCATGGAGAAGTCACATAAGGATTTTGAACTTCAGTTCCCTTATCTGAGAATTTAGAGCGATAATGTCTACCTCATGGGACTATTATTTTTCATAATTCAATGACAAAATGTCATTGATCTGCCAGTACAGATTCTGGGATGTGACACTTTTAAGCACACATGCTCTGGCATCAGAAAATGTTCAGTCAGGTTCTGCCACTTAGCAGCTGAGTGTTCTTGAGCTACTTACTTCACTTCTTCAGTCTCCTATTCTTCATTGATAGAAGAAGAGGATGTACATGTTTCATTGGGTTGGGGTGAGAATGGATGCAAAGTACTCAGTAAGTCACCCAGAACATAAGCACTTATTATTATTATCATCATCATCATTATTATCATTAAGAGGAAACAAATTCTCATTTGCCCATCAGTCTTTGCTAAGATAGAGATGCATATTGTTTCTTAAAGATTTTAAAAGATGAATTTGAACATAGCTACCCACCTTGTGTGGAGTTTCACTACAGCTTTTTAAAGCATTCTATCATTTTTTGCATTTTCCCCCTCTTGCTTCTTTTGGAATGGAACCACTAAAACATGAAAGGATTTTATAAACTCAAGAGCATCCTCTGCCCTTCCCCAGGTCTTCAGGATGTCATCCAAGTTGATGATGTAACTGAGAAAGAAGTGCAAACCAGGGGACCCCCATTACGCTGCAGCAACATGTGGCTTCTTCTCCAGTGCACTCTCAGAGAGTTCTCAGGTCATAAAGTGCTTCTCTGCCTTAAGTTTCTCATCTCTCAAAAGGAGATTCCTGACTCATAGTGTTTGGGGGAGACTTGAAATACAGTGTATATGGAAAAACGTCTAACTGGAAGAAGACTGAGGACACAAATACTATGATGTGAGCCTCCAAGCTTCATGCTTCATTCCTTCATGCTCCCTTCTTCTGGGTCATGGGGTTGAAACACCCTATTAGGTCCTCCTCTTTCCTGTTTAATGGATTATCCACAGCGCTCAGAAAACTTACAGTTTCTTCAACTACTCTGATCTCTGTCCACATGAAATTGTGGAATTTCCATACACTACTGATATGCCCCTTCTTATTCTAAAGCAGAGCTGGCTCACAGAAATTCTGAAGGTCATAATTTCTAATCACATAGTCCAGCTGCTTTGCAATCTGAATGGTTGATAAATGACATTCTGGTAGGAAAGACTGATTTTCCTTTTGTTTCCTATGAAGTCCTGGGGAGTGTTTAGAGGAATCCTTGGTTAGGGGGTTGGGGAGGGGAGCAGGTTGTGAAGGGCTCATGCCTAGAGCAAGTTCCTTTTTTGATCACAAAGGATTCAAGACACAGGATTAATCAAGCCCACAGGCTACCTGTGGGCAAGACTTGGTCCAAATACCTGGTTGTCTGCATTGTACACCATTGTTTTAGCAGATGCTATTCAATGTCCAACATAACTCACACAACGTGAAGTAGCAATAATTTCCTGGCTTTCCAGATTATTTAATAGGTTCTCCAATACAGGCTCAGAGACGTTAAGTAACCTAATTGAAATCACATAGCTGGTAAGTGACAGAGTTACCAATCTGTCTGACACTCAACCTCAGTTTTGTTTTGTTTTTTAACTTCATAAAAAACTACCTCCAGATGCCGAATCAAGACAAGTTTGTGGGCTGAATACTGGAAATATTTTGCTTTGGGAGTAAATAAATGTTCAAAATGCAAATAGAGTATTAATGAATGATCTCCCAAAGAGACGGAAATGTTGGGATACTGGAAGGAGGGTGGTAGCACTAATGAAAATCAGCACTTGCCTCAGATGGGCAGTTTCCTCCCGAATCTTCTCATCTCAAAGACCCAGAAGTTATATCTGATTACATCAGCAGTCACAGATTTAGTTTAGGAGTCGAAACCACATATGTGACTCACATGTCGTTGTTATAACAGTAGGAAACACATTAACTCGGCTTTAAAGAGCGTTCAATGAAAAGTCGGGCTTCCAGAAACCAGTTACTCAGTTTGAGAAGCATACAATCTAAGCCTTTCTCCTGATGACAGTGTCCTAGTGTGAGACTGTACATTATGTGACCTGACAGCTTAACAAGACTATGTTTGCTTTTACAGACTCTACGTCCCAGCACATTCCACTGAACTTATAGCAGGTGACTAATGGATATTTCACCACCATGACATTTTGAGTTACAAAGCATAGGGATGTCATTTGACTGAACAATATAATAAAAAATGTTTTTAAAAAATTTTATTACAAAATCTTTCTGTGGGCATCAGTGTATTTTTTGAGCTTAGCTCAGGACTGACAATAAATCTGCTCTATTATAGACATTTCTGAATGGAGGAAGATAGCACTTCTCTTTGTCCAAGATATGTTGTTCATTTGTTTTCTAGATTTCATATGCTTAAAATCAGAGTTTTCCCATAACTGAATCCTCAATCTGGAGTCTCAGAAATATTTAAAATTCTACAGTATTTGCATGGGAGCTGAGGATTCAGAGCAGAACCTAGAGCCCACTGTTACTGGATGCCCATCACTCTTGTGTGAGGGATTAGAGTGGACTCGGGGAAATAGGATAGGTTCCTTTAGAAGACAAGAGACTCTAACTTGTGTGGACTGATTTAAGACTTTTCCCTTTGGGGTTTCTTGCTCCTGTTTTTCTGGGTGATACAAGGACAAGGAGAAAGGAACATATACTTTTATTTACTCAGGGGGAGAGAAAGAAAGTGAGAGAGAGGAGTCTGGGTAATGGAGTATTCTGAGACCCCCTACAGCAGCTCCTATTTCAAGTTGGGGCAGCTGGAAGAAGTTGTAGGTGGTCGCCTTCATAAGTGTGTGGAAAATGAAGATTTTCATTGGGAATTCGTAGGAAACTGGGACCATGAGAGCATGATATTTTTTCAAGAGATGATGATCAACTCAGTAGGTATTCAGACCATATCAGCCAACACTAATAATAATGCAAAGAAAGATCAAGTCTGGTTATAGACTTGGTTGCCTCTGAAAGTCAGAGGTTCACCATCAAAGGACTGATCCTCATGGGAGGAGCTCCTAACAGGTACTGTGTAGCTGGAATTCCAGTGTTCACTAGGTGAGAGAGGGAATCAATTAGGAGATCCTTTCACCTCCTGGGGATCAATGATTCCATAACAAACTAGAGCATGAGCTTGGCAGAGACAGGTTGGTATTTGCTGTTTTTCCATACAAGGGAACATCCATTGTTATTTGACACATTCCTCATAATTTGTCATCTCGAGTTCCTACTGAAGAGTGATAGGGGTTGAAGCAGAACAAGTTAAAGGAATTCTAGAATTTACCTGGGTAGGCAGGAGAACAACTCCCTCTTTCATCAACAAGTGTAGTTTTATCAGTTGCATGATCCAACCAGCTTTTATTGCTCAGGGTTGGTTATCATTGGTGGGCTGGGATACAACACAGGCAGTGGTCCCCACTCACACTAATTGAGGTGATATGCTGTTGTGTCTGCGCTACATTTCTCAAAGACCACATGCCTCACCTGACTCTATCTCCCACCAGGGATACAAATTTTACCATAGCACTACAGTCCCATGGGAGACTAAGTCTGAGTTTCATGGATGATACAGAAAGATAATAATTAGGCCAAGAAAATTAAGACATGTGTCAAAAAAAAGTGACACAGGTCAAGGAAAACCACTCAGTTCAACTTATTTTTAGCTTCCTGATTGTTGACTGACGCTTTGAGAGAATAAAGCCTTTTCGGGTCCAGATCTCATTCATGAGGATTAAACGTCAAATATGTGAGATGTTTTTCGTCACCATGAATGTGCACTCTGGGGCTATGAGTTGAGCATTCAGGGTCTCCTCCTGGCATAGTGGCTGCAGCCTATTCCATCTCTTGGAAATTGTCTAAAGGGCTAAGACTCCAGGAGAGATGAGAGGTAGGGAAGAAATCTCTCCCTACTAACAGAGCAATAGCATTGGGGTATGCTCTCTGTGAGGAAGTCATAAGGCCTGGGATTGTCAAGATCAAGAGAAAGGACAACTATTGATGGAAGTTAACAAATGGTACAGAAGAGAACAAGTAAATAAGTCAATGGAAAACACTCAGTTGTCCACTACCGTAATTTTTCACAAAGTAGGGTCCTTATGAGAAAGAGAGAGAGAAGGTCCATGCTGTTGTCTTTCCTTGTCAAACCTTGTGGTTTGGAGAAGAGAGGGTAGGGTTACACTATGTGCGGAGACACGCTTCTCCCTTTCCATTCACCCGAAATCCCACTGAGATATTCTAATCTCCTTGGAACATGCTGCAATATCTGTACTTTTAGGACAGCTCACGTTTCAAATGTCAGACTGCAGAGCAATCTGATTGTTTTATAGGCACAGCCAAGAGAGGCGCTCCAATTCCTTTCTCTTGGCTAGGTGCCCTCTTTCAGGGAGAAGACCTGTGGCGTATAGAGACCAGCCAAGTACTTAAAGATTTCAGAAACTTCAAAGGCAGGGGAGGAGCCAGAAACAATAAAGAGGAAAATGATAAATATTCAGCTTAAAGACAGGCTGGATTAAAATCCCTGAGACATGACTCTGAGCAGAGTTAGGGGCAGCATTCCATGGCGTCACAGTTCCAAGAAGCAATTATTAGCTTTGTTTTAGTTGTGATTAACACAGCTAATGACTCAGAGAGGCAGAAAGACAATGGAGGTAGAGAGGATGAGCCCAGAGAGTGGGACTTCTGCTCCGGGCAGTGGTCTCCACACAAGAGACCCCTGTTCCAGCTTCCAGAGGCCTATATGACACCTCCACCCATTATGAAAATTTTGCTTTGGAACTGCTGTATAAGGACAAACTTTTTTTTAAAGGTATAGAACAGCTACATGAGATTTGTACTATTAAAACACTCATCATCTCCTGTGGGCAAAAGGATGCCATTGTTAAGGTCAAGTTTATACAAAATCCAGGAAAGAGTCAAAGTGATCATCTAGGATGCTCAGATCCAAAATATTGGATAAAGTCAGTCTGATAGTCCGGGGGTTGGGTGGACTAAAGATCGCAAATATTAAGAGGAAGGGAGAGATTTCATTAGAGAACTGTATGTGAGCATTTACTCTGTGCCTGGCATTTTTCTAGGGAGATGGGCTATCCCAGGGAGCAGAATAAAGAGTCCTTCTCTTATGGAATTTACAATCTAGAAGAGGAGAGAGATGGTAAGTAAAATTCACAACAATTAATAGCATGTGAGAAGTGTTTAAAGTGTGGTGGAAGAGAAGACATGTTGTGTATGGGAAGGGTGCTGAGGATACTGGGAAGCAGTGTGCAGAATTCAACAGGTGGTCAAGTTTGGCACCTCTGAGATGGTGAGACCAAAGCAAAGACATGCAGGAAGCAAGGAAGTTAGCCTAGAGAGTCCCGGGGAAGTTGCATTCCAGAAAGAGAGAAGTGTTTCCTCCAAGAGCCAACCCAGGAGCACACTCATTGCATCAGCAGAACCGCAGGGAAGCTGGTTAGGTCCAAGTGAAATGAGTGACATGGAGAGAAGATGGAGTCGCAAAGAGATAAGATACTGGAGAAGTCCTAGAAAGTTTTTGAAGCCATTGTGACGATGTTGGGAGGGAAAAGTATTGCAAACATTGTCTGAGTGCTTCAGGAACTTGAATAACACAGACTGAAAAATATCATTCATTCTTTGCCTTCAGAAGCTCACAGTCTAGTGGGAGAGATAGGTAAGTAAACATATAATAATAACAAGGCGTGTGAAATGTAGATAATACAGTAGATGAAAGGCTATAATGTAGGGAGAAGAAAGGAAGATCCATGATCCTCTTTGGATGAACCAGGGAAGATTTCCCAGAGAGAAGATATTTGAGTCAATTGGTTAATGTCAAGAATAAGTTTGATGTGCATTTACTATATAACTGTGCTTGTGGAGACACTGAAACTCTGAGCAGGGAGGTGGTGTACCTGCATTGCCAAGCACCTAGCCTCCCATCCATGCTACATGTGCGATCCAGTGCCTTACCGTGTATAGACCCAGTGGGAGCTCTGATACAGGTTCCTCTCCTCCAGCTTTCTGCTGAGGTCATTGAAGAAAAGTTTTTGCTGAGCTTGCTTTCTAGGCTCCTAGCTGCATCTTTGGGATCATATCTGGACAGAATAGTCTCCAGGGAAATCTAGACTGTGGACATTGTAAAGATGACCCTGTGAAAATGACTTTTCCATGTTGGTAAATCCTAGAGCAGAACCAGGAAGACATACAATCAAACAGAAGTTATGTGAGTAAAATAATGTTGGTAAGGATGCCCTGGAAACTTGAGATCTTCCAGGTCAACAACCAGAAGACTAAACTCTTCTTCCGGGTTATACTGGAAAAGCTTTCCAAGAAAGGTTACAAAAGTTGGTATTTTGTAAATCTGGCTTCAGATCTGGGTTCAATCACTTGCTAACTAGGGGACCAGAGGCTTCTTTTCTTTCTGTTACCTAACAGCATAATACGCACCTTTCCCAGTTCACAGGGCTGTTCTGAGGACCATGGACATGAAGGTGATTGATAAACTGTAAAGTACTATGCCTATACTGCATTTTAAGTTTTCATTTCTAGAGGTGATTTTTCTTTTTCTTTTTTTTAAACAAAGTTCATTGGCTTATTTGGTCAATATGATATTAATTTGCAATCTTTGGATGATTGCATTAGAAACTAAATAGGCTTAGAGAGATGCTTGTCTAAAGCCTTCATGCTACAGATGAACAGACAGACGCCCTTGTGAGACTGCCCAAAAAATTAGAGACCAAGTCATCCTGGGTCCCCTGACTTGTCTCTCAGTGCTCTTTCACACAGATGACAGCCTGTCACTAACCTGGGAATGAAGAGTCTTCCTGAATCTGGCCGAGTCAGAGAGAACAGACGTCTCATTTCCTCCTGGGATTTTCACTGGAAGCACCTTTCATTCCCTTCTATAATAAGCACTTTCACTTGTTTTAAAGGCATTTTCCCCCCACTATATCCATCAAGCACCATTTGGGGATGAGCCTAACATAGGTGCTAGTATGAAAACTGCTCCCTTAATGCCCCATAATCCAGTGAGTTATTAGTCATCCCCTTTTCAGAAGAGGAAACAGGGTCCCAGGGCTGAAGTGACTTTCCTCAAGTCACATGGTTAAACCAGAAGCAGCAAAGCTGGAGTTGGTGCTCACCTCGGAAGCCATCATTCCCCAATGTCTTTCTCCTTCACCAAAACCATACCTGTTTTTCTCTTGGTTAGTCTCTAGCAGAAGCTAGGTGCCTGGATTAGAACGAACCTCTTTAAAGAAAGCAACTGAAAAAGTGGAATCTGCATTAATAGGCCTGGGGAGTAGAATTAACATGACAAATTAGACTTTGGGATGACCTGGTTGGTTTGTTTTGCTTTTTTTTTTTTTTTTTTACAAGATTGAAAAAAACAGAGCTAACAATATTTTTCACATACACCGTGACTTTCATTCAAAGCAATTTCGCAAATCTGATGTAGATGAATCATAGGCAGGATTTATGAGTGAGGCTAACATGCAGCAGTGTGGGAGGGCAGTGTGGATGAAACAACAGAAGCATTGGAATCTGTGTTACTTAAATCAGACATGCTTGCAGGTCGGAGGGACTCTACCATTGCAAATAAATCGAAGTATAAAGAAAAGAGCGACACTCACTGACACATAGCTATCTAGAAGCAATCGCTTGTGACACTGTCATGCATGTTTTATTTTTTTCCATGAATGCTGCCTTTTGAAAACATTGGCTGGAATTAGACTGTATGTTAATGTGTGCATTTTGCTTTTTACACTTAGCGTGAGTGGTGTTAGTTACTATGACAAAAACTAGGTTTCAAAAGTAATATTTAGTGAGTAAATCATACTTCATGACTGGAATGAAAGAAAAAACTAGTAAAGAATACTATGCATGGGCAAAAAAATGAGGACAAAAACCAAATGTGGGAAGAAAAAAAAAAAGGTGAGTCCCATGTTTTAGAAGCAAAAAATGAGATGTAAGAGCAAAGGCAGAATGGACTCTCTCATTTCATCGAAATAAGAGCCTCCTCAATTCTTGCTCACATCCTTGAGGCAACATTCAGTTGACTCTGTTAGACTGACTGGGTGTCACAGGGCAGGAGTTGACAAACTCTGAAAAGGGTCAGATAGTGAATCATTAGGTTTTTGGGGATTTATGTTTTCTGTCCCAATTACTCAACTCTACATTGGTACCAGGAAAGCAGCCATAGAGAATACCTTTTTTAAAAAAGATCATGGCTATGCTCTAATAAAAGTTTATTTTAAAAACACATCGTGGTTGGGATTCGGGCCCCCATAGAAGGTTTTTTTAAAACCAGTTTTTGTCTGGATTGGGCTGTACATTAGCCTGTATAGAAGCAGAGAACATTTCTTTCTTCTGTCTTTGCCCTCAGGAGCTTGGAGAGATAAGGAAAGGGATCAGGGATGGCACAACACCACCAAGTAAGAGCAATAAACAATCAGAGGACATGCTGTGAGATAAAAGAAAAGGGAATAAAATGGTCTCTTTGAAGCAATAAGAAAAACCTCACAAACTGAGGGTTATTTCTAGCTTGGTTTCCCCCCAAGAATGGGAGTTCATCTGTGTGCCCACTCTGTTGGTGGTGTGTTGAGTTTCTATGCTATAAAGTTTGGGGATGCCTTCATGGAAACATTCATGTCCTGGGCCTAATCCAGAGCATTAAAATTTCCCAAGCTGCTGGCTGGCATTTTCCAGAACAAACTTTACTAAACTGTTACCCTGGCTTATTTTCACTCTTGTCTGATCAACCTATGAAAACAGTAAGCAAATGTCGGTGCCTCTTTGAAATCCTTCTGTGTGTGTTTATTTAGTTTGTATACATATTGTACAAGGTACTAAAGATTAAATCACAGGAAGTTGTTTCAAGATACAAATTCCACCTACAGGAATGGGGCAACTGTGGCTTCCATTCAACCCCAGGATGAGTGCCTACTATGTGCAGGTGTCTTTTTCCAGGATCCAGTCCAGATCTCAGTTTTCAGCCCCTCCTCCACCAGCAATTTGAGACAATTGTCAAAAGTCAGAGTTGAGGGATGCTCTCTCAGAGGGAGGAAGGGAATGAGGAAGTAGAAGCAAAGGGTGGTTGTTTGGGGGAGGGGGTATTGAAATGGTTATTAGCTATTTCTCTTTCAGCAGGAAATCAACTAGAGTGAGTTTATGGTAAGAGCAATCCAGCTCTTCAGAGATTCTGGAAAGAGTAATACTATCTAAATATCTACTGTTTTTCATATCCTTGCAAGCTAGTCCCCCAAGCTCTGACTAAACTAGCTGTTAAGATGAAAACTTACAACAATCCTAATAGATTTCTGTTAGAGTAGTGGTGAGAGAAAGATAAGAAGTTGGAGAAATATGTCAGTGCTAGAAGCCTTTCTACTCAGGGTCTGGAAGATTTAAAAAAGTATATGTAATTAAAACGTGATTGAAATAGTAAAGGAAACTTAATTTTAATATACAGATCTTCTGCTTTAACAACATGAACATGGAGCCTTTTAAAAAAATAAATAGCAAATATGCAATGAGAAGTTAAAAAGATGTTGAGATGTCAAAAAGAAGACCACACCATACTCTGGAAAAGAGGTAACAGAAAGAAAGGAGAGCAGGAATGGAACGGCCCCCCCAAATGAAAAAGCAACATTTTTGATAGATGGTTGAAGAGAAAGAACCAACTTTTGGTAAAGAGAGAAGAGCTAAAAGGAAGAGAAAACTGGGGTGGGGGCTGGAATGGAGAGTCACGTGTGTGTAAACACTCAGAAGAAATTATTATCTGGAATCTTTATGGGCAGAATGAAGGTCCACACCTTTCGCTTCTTTACATTCTCATCCCTGGAACTCCAGGGGGCTCTAATCTTAATGGAATGACCACAGCAGCTCCACCAGGGAAAGGGTTCATTCTGGGGTTTGGCATTACTCAGAACCAAGTCAATACTGATATTGGCATGGAAGCAGCACTCTCCCATGTTGACTGGTGATGGATTTGTATCCTGGCTTATTGACGTTCTTTGTGTGCCTCCTATGAAAAAGGAGCAAGACCTTGAAGTCTGGATTGTGCCCAAGAGTGGGCACTTTAAAGTATTTTTCAACAAAGATAAAAGTGTCCCTTTGTATCAAGAAAAACTGCCTTGATGTGATGAGGATAATTGCATCTGGGTCAGTACATATTTATTGAACAACCACAGTGTGCATTTGTCTCTTTACACGCATGTCTTCTCATCTAATCTTCAAACAATCCTGTGAAGTGGTTATTATCTTCATTTTCTTGGTGAGGAGATTGCAGCTTGGTGATCTGTCCAAATATATGATTTGTCCAAAAGCCTATAGCTAGTAAGTAGTGGAACTGAATTGGTGCCCAACACTGACATTCAAATGCTTTCTACCATCTCAGCTTCAATCATATTTTAGAGATGCTATTAATCAAACAGGAGAGGGAATGTGGCTTGAGGGCCACCAGACAAGGGGATATCTGGCACTGTCTGGAGACATAATGATTGCTGTCACAACTGGCTGGGGATGCTACTGGCATCTAGTGGAAAGAGGTTAGGAATGCTTCGACCTCAGTGCGAAGGCCAACATCTGTAACACTGGCCCCGAATGTCATGGGGCCAAGGATGAGAAACCCCAACAAGAAAGACGGCCTGGGCTAGCACTGCTCTCCTCAAGTCAGAATGCACAAATGTTAATATTTTAGATACCTTGGAGGCCTCTCAGAGGGGGTAAAAATGGAAATTTTGTCTTTTCAACAGTTTGCTGCATATATACAAAACTTTCAGCTCTGCAACCCAATCCGTTTCTTATAATACAGTGTATTAGGAAGAAAATAGAAAATGCTCACCCAAAACATCTTGAAATTTGTCTTTGAGGGTCTCTTCTTTAGGTCTTTTCAGGAAGCTGAATTTTGGACAATTTAGATGACTGGGGGCTGGAGTCCACAAACCAAGGGTGACTAGAACTAGGTGAGAAACCAGTACAGACCTTAGCAAATGCTAAAAGGCATGGGGTAGAGGGGTCTAGATGAGTCCTGCTTCATGAGGGTATTATACCACTAGTGACCATGCACTGGGGAGGTATGAAGACAAGATTCAATGGCACAGAGTCAAGACTTAGAGAAGTGTCTTATGTAAGAAGGAGTTCATTTGTTTGTGGAAAGGGGAAAGGGGCAGAAATGGGCAGGAGTTTCTAGGAGGTAGACTTCAGGTGGACTTCAATAAGGAAATATATTAAAAAATGTTTAATTCCGGGAGACTGGAAGTAAAGTAACAAGGCTAAACTGAAGGCAATCTCTGTTACTAGACAAGTCCTATCTTAGTTAGGGATGCTATATGAAAAACAAAAGCATGAGCTTGAATGAAGGTAACCTCAGGGTCCAAAGTCTATGTAAGTGCAACAGTGGAATATATTTTCTCATGAAAATGAAGGCTGTTCTTGTTTTTTCCTACCTAGCAACTCCCCCAACTCCCTTTTTCATTTGGGAAACTACTTTTTCTCCATTGGAATCATTACTTCTAAATCCATCAAGATGTCCCTACCTCTTCTACACCCCCTGAAACCAAGTCTTCTTTCTCTCTGGCATTTGAATATTAAGCCGAGTAATAATACAAGGACTGAATGAAATGATTAGAGATTTTTTACCCAAAAGATAGTGGCTTGAAGAGACTGTCTAATCACTAAACCTGTTAACTCTCAAGAGCCAGTTCAATTGCAATTCTGGGTAGTTACTTATACTCTCCCATTCCAAAAAATTCCATGTTAGATCTAGGTTGGTCACATTTTTATAGTTTAACAAAGTTATGAGTGCCCAAAATGGATCACTCATTCATTCATTCATTCAGAACCTTAGGTATGGTGAGGTCTACTTTTAGCACTGAAGATACAGAGATCAAGAATCATAGTCTAATAAGAAAAAGAAGTCTGAATAGCTGAAATAGTCAACCAATGAGTTCCACAACCCATGGTGGATGGGGACTATGAGAAAACATTCCCTAGAGGAATCGATCCTTGAATTGAGTCAAGGAATAAATCTGATCCATCCTTATTCCCTCCATCCTACTATTTCCACATTAGCAAGAACATGCCTATTAGTTTATCAGTTCCATTGAACTTCTGTCTCTAAAAGCACTCCTGGAAATAAAGGAATTAAATAGATTTTCATAGGAAAGTTTGGGAGGCTACACAATTAGAAAATTTTTGGTTTTTTTGAAGAATATATGAATTTCAAAAAAGGTAACTAAAAAATGAGAACCCCTGGAGTCTAGTCCAATTCTGATTCAGTGAGCAGGAGTGACTGCAATTACATACCTTTTTATTACAAAGATAATTCAATTATAAAATATAAAACACACCGGTAGACATCACAGATATGACCCAGATGTGGTCACATGGAGTAGCTTTTTCTCGATGAAGTGCAGAGGGGCATCTAATCTTGACTTCAAAGTTGTTCATCTTGCTTATTTAACCCTTTGTATAATCTGTCTTTTTAATTATGATTTCTCAGTTTCAGAAATTCCATGACACAGCTGGGGCTGTATGTACACACTTGTGTTTACACACACAGTCATCAAAGGCAAGCAGAGTTCTCATCTGACCTTTGGAATAATAATGTTAAATCATAACAATTTATTTGAGCAAACATTTATTAAGCACTATCTTTATGTTATTCTGCCTTTTTGACAGAATTAAAGGATACAAAATTGAAAAGAGCATCCTGCCTTTGAGAAATTCTCTGTCTAATGGGAAACACAAATCCAAAAGGAGTTACCAGGGTGATGGAAATGAACTCAGGACTCCGAGAACACAGGAAAAAGCAATTCATCTTACTGAGGCTTCTGGGAAGACTTCACAGAGAAAGTGATATTTGAGAAGGCTCTTGAAGGGTATGGAGTTGGATGAGCTAGTCAGGACAAAGATCCTTGAAAGTGAATTAATTTAAGGGACTCCTCCAGCACTGTGTATAATGCAAAGAGGGAGGGAGGCAGAGGGCTGTATCCTCATAGGTGATCTTTTCCCCTACTCTACTCTTCGTTGTGAGTTTGTCATCTTTATGGTTCACGTAGCATGAGAAACTGGATTGCTCCAGTGTTTCATCCCTTTCCTACATAAGAGCACGTCCTCACTTGCCAATGTCTATAAATCTCATGAGTTGCAAATGTTTAGTGTTTCAGTGAACATATTCCACACACTTAGCAACATAAGTTTTTACTGCTTTCCAGTCCCAGTTATGGTTTGAAATTAAACACACTCAGGAGCTCACCGAACTCCTCCCTGTTCAGGAAAGACAGCTATTAGATCCTGGGATCAACAATGTCTATGGAATCTCATTCATTTGAGGGTCACTGTTTTGGAATTTCATACATTGGACAGTGACTGAAGTTTTCACCTTATCTGAGTACAAACAAAAGATGAATAAACACATGACTGAAAACAAATACAATCACTGAATTGATAATCTACCTCTTTAAAAAGAAAGGTTTTGGATGGCCACAGAAAGGAATTATTTGCAAACAAGTATATGTAAATGTACCCATTTCATTTGGTTCTTATCTGTCTGTTAGGGTGGTCTGTAAAGGACTTTTTATAACGTGTGCTCTAGTACTTGCTGCTAAACTTTCATCCTCATTTAAGCCCTCCCAGCACCATGGCCTCATCTGGGAATGTTAAAAGATCTGGTCTTACAGATTCGCAAATGCATTTGAACTTTCCTGCTCTGCTATGATTTTCATTAGAGTACAAGTTACATCTAGTTTACCTCCGCTTCCTTCATCTACCCAAAGTACAAATCATTATAGAAAAAATAATTAGCTAATATAGTGGAATATTTTGTACATAGAGTATTCTGAAATAGACTTGTTATTTGTGTAATTATTATAAATGTGCATCCTGCTAGTTAATTGTTTTTACTGCCCCACAATCCAATTGCTCCAAACTTACAGCTTTTTTAACCACAAGGAGCTCTGCTTGGGAAACGTCTCCCAGGTTAAATATCTCCTAATACTGCTCTGCTGGCTAAGCCGAGTGGATGTGTCTTATCATTTCAACTTGAGGGTTGGGCCGAGATTCCCTACTCTGCCAGTAATACAGCTGTACAGATAAGTTTGGGTGAGGCACTGAGCTTCTTTGAGTCTCCTTGTTTTTGTTTTTCTTTCAATTGCTAAATGGTGACCTGCTTACTTTCACTGTAGGTCTGGGATAAAGATGAAGGCAATACATATGACTGGGTCAAGTATGATATCGAAAATGATTAGTTATTGTCATTGATGATGAAATATGACCTCACGCCTCAAGTTTGGGGCAATATTTCCATTGGCAGAGATGCATTGGGTCATATGATTGAAGCTCCATTTATTTAACAAGACCTACTGAGGTTCATATCAAGCACTGGTAATTAAAAAAAAAAAAAAAAAAGAATAAAAGCCAGTCTCAGTTCTCAAAACTGTGGGGTCAGGAATTATATAAGCCAATTACTGCAGAATAGTGTGGTAAAGCCTGCAAAGTCAGCTTCTTTTCAAAGTACAGGAAGCACAAACCCCTTGCTCTGCCCAAGGAATCAGAAAATGCTTAGGAGAAGTACTTTTTGAGGCAAGACTTGAAAGATGGCAGGTGTGGTAAGCAGAATAATGTTTCCCCCGCAAAAAAAAGATGTGTCCTAATCCCTAAAGCATGTGACCTTACATGAAAAAAAGAAAAGAAAAGAAATGTTGCAGTTGTGATTAAAATTAAGGACCTGGGGTGGGGAGATAGGCTTGGATTATCCAGATGAGCCCAAGATAGTTTTGAGTCCTTAGAAACAGACCATCTTTCTTTCCTGGCTACAGCCAAAGAGAGATGTGACTACAAAAGAATGGCCAGAGACATGTGACGTGAGGACTCAAACCCAAGGCTGCTGCCTTTGAAGATGGAGCAAGGGCTATGATCCAAGGAATGCAAGTGGCCTGGAAAAGGCAACACAGAGCTTCCAGAAGAGAACACAGTGCTGGCGACCCCTGGACTTTAGCCAGTGAGACCCAGATTGCACCGCTGAGCTCTGGACGATAAGACAATAAATTTATGTCTTCTACAGTCACCAAGTTTGTGATAATTTGTTAAAAGTACATTAGAAGATGAACAAAATGGCAATGTTTACCAAAATGGAGTATGTGCCAGAGGCACAGGAGAGTCAGGTAACTTCCGGTCACTGCAAGCACTTCCATGTAAGCGGGATGCAAACTGTGTGGAGAAAAGTCAGACCCTCGACGACAATGGCCTCAAGAACAGCAGCAGCAGCAACGTAATTATGTTAACATTTATTGGGCATTTAATGTGTGCCAGATATACGTCTATGCATTTTACAAGGGATGACTCTAAAACTCCAAACTGTCCCAGGAGATAGTAACTATTATCTCTCTGAAACCAAGTCACACAGAAGGCTATGTGATTTGCTTGAGCTTAACACAAGACAGGACCACCAGATGAGATTCAACCCCACTGTCTGGTTCGGGCAGCCGCTAATCACAACTCTCTCAAGGTGGGATGGAGGCCTGGTGGGTAGCAACTTAAACACGTGTGGGACCATCAGAACTGAGGCAGAGAAGGATCTACCTGGGTAAAGGATGGAGAGAAAGAGAACCTCATTTCTTTATTATTTCTGCACACGCTCTCCCTGGCCTGAGCTTGTTTATCATCAAGAGACAGTTAACAACATGGAAGCTGAGAAGAAACCAGGAAAGAATAAGGGAAATAAGGGAGTTGAGGAAAATTAAACAGCCAGCCAAAGAGATATTTTTCAAGGACAGATAAATCTGCTGCAAAGATTTTCAGTGGAATTTACTGTTACGATTTCACAACTCCCAGCACCTCTTTTGACAGGAATCAGGAACCACTTCCTGGTCCACACTTCCTGTCACTCACAGTCAGTTGGGGTGTGTGTGTGTGTGTGTGTGTGTGTGTGTGTGTGTGTGTGTGTCTGCATGTTTGTTTAATTTTTAAAGTTCAAAATGTTTTCAGATATGTATTTCAATGCTGTTAGTTCATTTTGAAAGAAACTTTACCCGTTTGTCTTCTCTCAGACCTAACTGGGTATCGTATTTGGACAACCAACACACCACATGTGCAGACAACTGCCCACAGGTCAGTCGTTTTCTCCTATTTGTTCTTCATCCTTCTCTGCTTGGGGGGTGGGGGGTCTCTGCATTGAATAAGCAAGTGAATATAAGTAAACAGATAAATGAATGAAAGACCCCCTCTGGGAGGTCAGCTTTATTCTAACTCCGGAAGCAGGAGCTCCTGTGAACACTCTTTGTAATAAAACAAAATCAAACCATCAGGTGGATCTTAGAAAGGTCCCATTGCAGACCCAGGAAAATACAACTGTTAGAGGTGAAGTTTGGGGTTTTTATTGTTTCTTTTTTAAATGTCCTACTCACAGGTGATTCTCAGTGAAAGGGAACCACATTCTCCGCTTATGAGAGCTTTCACCTTTGTAGAGAAGAACAGCAGTGACTTTGGAGTCAAACACTGGTTTGGGTCCAGAAATTTGTCGAAGCTTTTCAGTCTTTGTCGGTTTCACACCTTCATCTTGAAACTGTAACTGAGTACTTTTCACATAGCTTGTGGAAGAATTAAGTGACAGAAATATAGGCAGCAACTGGCACAGCCCAACACACAGTGGGTGTGCTGCGCCTCTGCGGGAAGAAGCAGCATCCTAACTACATGGATATCAGGGCCATGGATGGAATGGAGGTGGTGATTCTGGATGGTTGAGCTTCCTGAACACCTATCACCAGGTTAAACAACCGCCACAGGTGTTAAGGGCATTGCTTGGCCCCATATCCATCCTGTCACATCTGTACTGCAGCTGATGGCCATCAGGCTCTCATCTGGACCACAGCAAATGGCCCAGGTCATCGAGTACTCTCTCCTGGCCAACACAGTCGAAGGAGAGATCAACAGCGCTCAGTGGGCATCAACTCAGCCCTGTCGGATTGCTGCAGCCACTGCCTGGCCCTACTCAGCGTATAGTATCTGTAGCGCTATGAAGACCCCACCAGGCAGGGCCTTCTGTTTCCCACCTCTGCCCGCCTGTAAACCTCCTGTGTACAAAGTGCCATATTTCAGGCCATTGTTCTTTGGAATAAAACCCAAACATATTTTTCTAAAAGGCTCATTAAGAGGACTCAGGGGATGAGCCACCCATGAACTGTGGTCCCCTCCACAAAATGGTACAATGCGACTCAAAACTAGGCCCGGCTGCTCACCCTTGCAAATGCACTGCAATCCCTCTGGATGGTCCCTACCTGGCACGTGGCAAGTGCTAGAAAAACACCACCTGTCTTACCTCTGAGCCTTAGCGCAGCCCAAGTCCACCTTTGCCGATGCTCGGGGTCACCCCCATTCTGCCTCCATCTACACGTGGAACTTCAGAGTCACTCCTCAGTCTCAATAAGTTAGAATTCTTGTTTCCTTTTCCTACATTTGCTCCCACAGAAATCCAGGTAGGACATCTGTATGAAAATACTCTGGTTTGTCCCTGATAATCTCAGCCCCCCATGCCAGCTGGAAGGTCTGTGCATAAGCGCTGTGTTTCACCAGGTCTCCAAAGCTGCTCTCAGCCTTGGCCTACGCCTTCCTGTGCAGCTGGTGCCCAGACTTGAACCTATTGCCCCAGGCTAACACGAGCACTCTCCCTGATTCCCAAAGGGGATCACTGGGTAGTCCCTCTTTCAGAGTAATTCCACCATGTTCGACTGAATCCTAAGCCAGATCACCTTTGTACTGGGTGCTCACACAGCCTGCGGACCCTTCCACCTATGAGTTCCAGCAGGCACCAAGTGAGGCTAGCTGGGGTGTGCTGGGATGCTTGTATCCAACACCATCTTTCCAAGAGCCTGCCAGAGACCATAGTTTGGCTGCCTCTACTACAAGGATGTGTTCTGAGGAACAACTGTCTAATAGTTCTCACTATTCTAATATCCTGTGGGCATCAGGCTGCTGGTAATCTCCCTGGCCTATAGGTAAAAAGTGCTTGAGATGTTATACTTCTCCCAATTCCATGCAAGTGTTTCCCACACACACCTAGCAATTTTCTGACTCCAGCTCGGTGTCCTGCATTTCAGCTCCATTATGATACTGTTTTTGTGAGGATAAGGTCAGATCCCACAGGTTAAGGACACAATCCCACGGGATTCCTCCACCGTCATTCCATGGCCCTCTTCAATCTCCCTTCTGCTTCTGACCAACCAGCAACAGATAGAATGCTCCAATGATGGAGATCTTGGGTTTGATGAAGTTCCTATCGTGGTTCACAGAACTCAGAGACACATCGTCCTAGATGACCAGTTGATTATAAAAGGATATGTAACTCAGGAACTGCCAGATGGAAGACATACACAGAGAGGGTCTGTGGGAAGGGGTGTGGCACTCCCAGCTCTCTCCAGGTGCACCACTGTCTCCAACATTCCTGTGTTCATCAAACCAGAGGCTCTCAGAACTCATCCTTTTGAGCTTTTATGGAGGCAACATTACATACCCAGGATTGATGAAGTCCTTGGTCACTGGTGATTGAATTCAATCTCCAAGCCCTGTCTTCTTCCCAGAGTTCCAGGGGGTGGGACTGAGGATGCTAACCTTCTAATCACAGGGAGGTTTCTCTGGGACCAATCCCCATTCTTAGATGAGCTAAAGACATTCAAAAGTTGCCTCATTTACATGATCAAAAACACCAATATTGCTTTCACCACTTAGGAAATTCCTAGGAGCTCTCTTCATGATATAGGGGCAAGACCTAATTTATATTTCTTTTAATAAATCACGATAATACAGAAGAATTTAGGAGTTTGTCCTTCACAGGTTCACTGTCATCAGAACCGTGCTTATATCCCACCAGAAAAGGAAAATAAAAAGTACTGACCCCTCCCCACTTGACTCATGAATACCACATGGTCCTTGGGACACCCATGCTAATCTGCCCATTATGTGTTGTGAACATTAATATACAGAAACCTTATTGAAATGAACTCAGAAGACTAGAAAGAGAGTGTCCATGCATGGGTAAGTCAGCAAACTACAGGATTCAACAGGCCTTGCCAGTCTCGCAGTAAGGGTGGAGGCAGAAGTTTTCCAGAGGCGATGTAGGAGGTTGCTCCCTTTAATGAAGAGAAGTGTGTGTGTCTCTCCCCATGAGACACGTATTTTTCAATCTACCCTTTTTCGGATGTTTTTTTTTCCAAGTAAACCCATTTTGTTACTGGAATAAATGATAGCTTTTATTTGGGGTTGACATATTTGGTAGCCTAGACAGGAATCCAGAGATAAACCCCAATGAGTGGGGAAAATCAGGTGTGGTATCCAGAGTTGCTTAAGTTTGCTGTGTTCTCACTGATCATAGTTTTAGGATTATTTTTACTCCTGAATCTGAGATTTCTCCACATTTGGCACTGATCTCTTCAGAGTCTTACTTGAAATTTTGCTGTTTGAAGCTTTGTTGATCTGGGGGTAACATCTGTTGACTTAGCCTCCTCTTTAAGAGTTTTGGTTATCCTGTTGGACTTGCATTAACCTTGGAAAATTTTTCAATTTAGGTGGATCTTGTTAAGAGTAGTGCTGGCCTGCAGTCAGATCCATTAGGAATGGAATCTCCAAACTAGGAATGTGTGTGCTGTTTGCAAGCATACTTGAAAATGGCACTAACGCGTGAGAAATTGGTTCTGGGAGAGATAGTTGTATCTCTTGGTATTTGGTTGTTTCTTCAAAATGGTTAAACTAAAGCTAGCATATGACTCAGTTGTGCTTATTTTTAGGAATCGTCAGAGCTGTATAACTGACAAGTTTTACATAAGACAATGGAATTTACAACCATAGATTAGAAAATGATGGTGGCTGGACTGTCTCAACTCTGGAATGTGGGCATGGAGAACTATGGAAACTATGCGGGATAGAAACGAAGATGAGACAAGGGTTAATGAAGAAGGACACATTAAATCCTCACTCCTTCACTTCACAACAGCTCTGGTTCAGACCAAATTAGGACTGAAAGTAGGCATGATCCCCTATTCCTTGGGACAAGATATTGGTAAGAGTTCCACTTAGGTCCAATCTTTCTGAGTACAGGATATTCCATTAAAAAAAAAAAATGGTACATCTGTGTAGAGTACTGAGATTTGTGTTTGGTTTGAGAATTTGGCCTTGATCTGATTTCTTTCCGTAACCAGGGGTCACCTATTAAGGAGCAAGCTGTTTGTTAGGGAATCACAGGTAGTGATAACAATAATAATAATAAAAGACAATGGGACTTCAGTTGTTAAAGGTTTCCCTGGATAGTCCTCTTTCAGGAACCCCTGCCGGCTTAATGTTTTAGTATCATGGTCCTTTCTACATGTACATTTCTAATTAAATGGACTGAATTAACTAAAAGTAATTTAGACCTCGCTTCGATTATCTTTATGAGGAAACTTTGAACTCTCTCAAATTGCTTTCCTTGAAACTGAATTGGATAGCCATGGCTATGAAATTACTAGCACTGAATGTTAAGTTTAGTTTGATTGGTACCCGGAGGCTTCCAAACAGTCTCAGGCATCTAAAATTGCCTCTTCGCAAAATAAAATTTTGAAATTAACCAAGACAAACAAAGAATTTGAGAGAAAAATTAAGTGACTTCCTAAGTCTCTTTGTTTTCCCCACCCTCTCTGGCCGGAAGCACATCAGCCATCAAAAGCTCAGGCTCTGCCTCCAGCGCCATCTTCCTCTTTCCCATGTGCTCCTTCTTCCTCTCTAGCCTCTAGACACAGGGCAGCTGCTGACTTATCCGCAGGCCCCACCTCCAGCACCGCTTTTGCTCTCCCTTTCTAGAAAGTCTAGCTCCCTTCCAGAACCTCTGCTTACATAGTCTGCTTCCGCCACACCAACCCTTTATGCTGACGCTCCTTCTGAGTCTTTTTCCTCTGACCTCATTACAACTTGTCCTTTTAAAGTTAAGTCATCTGAAGATTCAGAGAAACCTAAGATCTCTTACATATCTTGGACTCAGGCCAATTTATGAGCCATCATTAAGAAGTTTCCTAAAGTAACTGAAGATCTTTTTTAGGTTTGCTGAAGAATTCAACATCATTATGTCTGATTTTTCTGTCTTATGTCAATTAATTTACTTGCTTGTTAGCAAACAAGGCAAACATTGGGTAAAACCTGTCAGATGGGAAAATGCTGAAAAGGATTTAGACAAACAAACCTGTCTTTGGCAAGGGACTAGGAAACTTGCTGAGAAACTTCATCAAGCTATTCCCACGACTTTTTCTAAGCTTATTGAATGGAATAAAAATTCAGGTTCATACAAAAAACTTGATGAGCCTGTTCATGGTTATTATAACAAGCTTCAAATTGTTTTCAAAGAAAACGCAGGTTTACTCTTCAATGCCAGATCAACAAGAGTGGCCTTCAAGTCTGTTTGTTAATGGACTGAGCCAAAACCTTACTCTTCTCATTAAAATAAATCAGGTAGAATGGGAAACAATGTCTACTTCAGATGTAATTAATTTAGTGAGTAATTTCATTTTCACTTTTGATGAGCCACCTAAAAGAAAGACTGCAAAGATTCTTTATCCTCAATCATGCCAAATCATGCCCTACATGGAAATGAAAATCTCCTAGCTTTGTCATTACTGTGAAAAAAAAAAAAAAAAAGCATTGGAAAAGACCTTGCCACAAACTTCAGAATTTTAAATGTGTATAGTCTTCCAACCAGATTTCCCAATGTCCTGCTGATTCCCAGTGACAGGGCTTCTAGGAATTCAAAGGGTTTTCCCCAATCCTCCCTCTTAATAGGTTTGGGGAGAATTGAGAATAAATATTTCTATCCTATTGACACAAGAACCATCTTTTGATGCTCAACCCCATGATAATATACAGCACCTACCTCAAAATAGTTCATGGGAACTCATTAAAAAGAAAACAAAAAGGGCTTCCTGTTTCTGAATCTCTTCCCTTTTGTTTCTCGAGCAATACTCATTTTTTCCTCCTTAGTTCTTCTGCCCTTATTCATTGATTAAGTCAAGATTCTCAGAAAAGCATCATGTTGGATCTCTTTCTCCTAAAGGGAGAAGTAATTTTAGAGGTTGAAAATAATAAAATTGTCAGTCAAGTGAATTAAATGAAACTTTAACATCTTTTCTGATCATTCTAAGGTTGTTTCTGGGGACACTCATCTATTTAATCAGATACTACCTTCCTTATGGGCAAATTCTCTTACTGATGCTGGCAAAATTTACAGTGTACTTTCCGTCAAGATTCAAATATATGACTCTAAATTTCTTCCCAGAATTAACCAAGGCCCTACGTAATTAAGGGACCTTCGTGGCTTTACAGGGGACATATGATCAAATTTCCTTTTCTTTTGTCTGCATATTTATTAAAAGGAAGGACTTGGAGAGCACCACCCAAAAGTATGGGGGCCACCATAAGGTTATATAGTCAACAACGAGACCCACCTGTGGCATGAGGATAGCTCCTTGCTTTAGAATGACTGTTGCAACTGCTTTTGTGGTTAAGGCCACCAAGGAATCGCTATGGGCTTCCTCTTAGCCATTTTGTACCTCATGCAATAGAAGCTCCCCTGAATTCCTACAGCATCCAACAGTTTTCAGGCAGCTGCCTTATTACCTACAAAATTCTTTTGCTGAATGCCTCCCATATTAGCTCCTCCACATTGAGACAACCCTAACTGATGACTCTCTTCCATGCTGCTACTGATGAGGTTCCTCATGACTGCCAAATATTGATGGACTGATCACCTCTTGAACCCTAGTGATTATCTAGAAGCTTCTCCTTTGGATAGTGCAGATTACTCATGGGTGACTGCATTGATGGCTCATATTTGAAAGGTAAAAATGGAAACTTTGTTCTGGATAGCAACATCAACACGCTTTGATGTGATTGTACCGGTAGGCATTACTGTCCAACAGGTTGAATTATATGAGTTCACAGGGGCGCTGACACCCAGGCCAAGGACAAAATTATCAACATCACACTGATGGTAGATATACTTTCAGAAGACCTCATGATTTTGTTATGTTGTGGAAGCAACATGGCTTTGTTACATCCAGTGGAGGCAACATTAAAGATGGCCTTTATATTTAGGAATTGCTGGCTGCAATCCTTTAACCTGCTGCCCTAACTACAGTTCAGATTCCAGAGTTTTCTAGAACTGACTCTGGAAGGCAAAGGAAATCATCTAGTATTTCCATGAGAAGAGTTGCTCTTAAAGAAGCCAACACCAGTCAAACCTTGTCACAGCCCACAGGGACATTTCTCCAAGAGATCCCTTAGAAGAACTGGCCAGGAAAGCTCAACAAGTGGCTCCAGAAATAAACAAAAGACAAACACAACCAGTAACTGTTGGTCTCATAAAAAGAGAACAGTCTGATTTGGAACAAATAACAACCCAGTCCTACTAGAAACTCTTAAAATTTCCTCTCTGAACTGCAGTACACACAATTTGTCTTTGTTCTAATAATAATATAATAACATTCACGGTCAATACTGGTAAGCAGAAATTAATCAGGCCACAAAAAGTGCCTACCTTACTTTTATCTATAGAAAAGAAAAACACCTTCGGAGAAATGCAGCTGTGAAGGGCCCTACTGGGTGCTAACAATGAACCCTTGAACAGTCAAACTTCAGAGAATGCGTTCTTGAGTTCGCGTGACAAATCTAAAGAAAGAACCAAATCCTGATGACTTACACATCATTTGATGAACTGAAAACGAAGATTTCTAGGAATTCGAAGCTGATGACTTCTGAAGAGACAGCCTCCCGAGATGGCTATACACTATTTATTACTGTTTCTTCGTGTCTCTCACTCCCTTGAGTGGACACAAGTTCTTGCCCACTTCACCCAAACTATTACAAAAGGGGAAACTATTTTTGGTTGTTTGAATCCTTAGCCTTAGGAGAGCTAAACAAATTCCTCAGTCAAAATGATTTTACCTCGGCAACCCTTGCTTGCCTATGAATTAAAATTGTTCTGATTAACCATATCATCTGAGCATTTACTTCTAAACAAGGAGGTTCCTGTATGATGACAATAGTGCCTGCTTGCATGTGCTTTTGCTCTGGAAAAGCAGAAATTTAATTACATAAAGTTGAGAAATGAGTGCATTGGTTACATAACAAGCTGCCCCAAACAACTCTTGCTTTTCTTTCTTTCAATCTATTTAATCAGCTGCTATTTTGGTTTTGGATTCTGGTTTAGCACCATCATACACACTGGGTTTATAACACTGCTTCAGTTCTGCTTTGTGTGCTTATTGTTAAGCTGTGTGCCATTGTCTATTAAACTTTATAGCGACAACGAAACCTCATGAGCTGATGCTGGACCAGTGCTTGGAAATGATCTCCACAGTTTATGACAAGACTTTGTTAAGAAATATCTGAGATCTCTCTTCCAATCTCCCTCTTACTCTCATAGGTTCCCAACCTGTACATCTTCCCTCTGATAAGGGGCATGACACACAGCAAAGTCCTTTCTGGCACCAAAGGACAAGAGACCATTGAATTGGGCAGAGAGGTTTGACTGTTAATCAGCCATGCTGATCTAGATCTAGAGAGAGATCTAGACCAAAAGAATGAAATGTAAACTCACCTTAAATGAGATCAGAAGCTAGAAACACGTTCCTACTCAGTGTAATCAGCAGACTACTTGTCTTGTGTCTCCTATGGGAAGTGACACTGTTTCCTCAGCCTAGTGGAACTGAGAGGGAGGGTCTCCAGGGGTCACATAGGTCATTGTCAGCTTCTAATTCAGGCAAATGCATGTGGGTCTTGCCAGAAGATAGTCACTTTCCAATCTTTCCTTTTCTGTTGCTGGAATAACTGACTGGTTTCATTTGAGGTCGACAGTGTACACAACACTCTACAGTTTGCAGATGCTTTCACACTTCCTAACTTCTATGATTCTCGTCAAATGCCACTGGGGTACCAGGAAAGAGATTGTTATTATATCCTCATGTTACCCTAGAAAACTGATGCTCAGAGTCAGAACTTCAAAACCAAGTTTCCTTTCATCAAGTCAGGGATAAAATCAAATGTGCTAAACACGTGTCGGGTGATGGCTCCTGGGTCCCCTTTCTATACAAGCATCATGAGGGCTACTACCGCCCAAACTCAGTGAGACCAGAACCGAAACTCAACGGTCATGTGTCATTACTGCTCTTGGAAAATGCAAAACAGTACAACCTAAACGGAAGCAGCTGAGGGCAAATGAAAAGAGACTGTCCACTTCTACTCTCCCTATCCCATGATCATTGTCCAAGCTGTTCTACATATATTTGTTGACAAAATGTCCATAAAACTGAAGAATGCTGTCACTTCATTTGTAGAGCAGAAAGAATGTTTTCTCTGCAGTAACTCCTGTCCTAGTTGGGATTTGGGCTACCATAATTTCCCATGTGCAGTGGCCCAGTGGCTTTCCTGGAACGTATCTCCATTTGGAATGGAATGGGTCATGTCTTCTTCCCTAAACCCCAGCCCTTCGGGTCTGAAACCACAGGTTCTTTTTCAATAAGACCGATGAGCAGGAATCCCTCGGGCCTTGCAAGGTACTTGAATTTTCCAATTAACCCTGCGGGGGTGTGTGTGTGTGTGTGTGAGTGAGGGGGGTGTGGTGGATGGAGGAAGGGAGAGAGAGAGAATCCATCCTCTATGGGACTTAGTACTTGTTTGCTGACAGTCAGGCACACTGTTCAGGTCCCGGAGATTCTTGTCTTTCCTGTGCCCTGATGTCACAGCCCACCTAGAAAGCCAGCTCTGAGGTGGCAGTTGACAGCATCTCAGCCAGCTCTGAGACCATCCTCAAGGAGAGATTTGCCAGTTACTGATAAAACAAAAAGACAGATGACTGATCATGTGACTGTCGTCCCCAGTAAGTCCGACTGGTACCAAGACCCCGGTGCAAGAGTAAGAAAAACTTCAGGGCAAGTTCTGTGGCTAACTTTGCAGGCACCATTGGCCAACCACATGGTCCTGTCACTGATGTGACAGAGCTTCCGAAAGGAGGGCCTGGTGTCTCTGCCTCTCAGATTGTGAGACAGAGGTCACAGCAAAGCAAAACAAAACATGTCCAATCATTTTCGCTCCCAAAGCCACTGAGGGATGGAGCACTGAAGTCATTCTAATTGACACCCCTTGGCAAAAAGAGGGCTAGGAAATTCAGATCTCTTATTGTTTTTAGAAATTGTAAAAGAATGTCCAATTTCGTGGCTATTTCGAAATGTGCCCCTGCTCCTGAGTTAGACCATCTCTAGGGAACTTTAAGCTGTCAAATGCCAATAAGAGCCTGACCTGGAACAATTTTCTTAATTTTAGGAAAAAGCAATAAATGATAGAAAAGTTTAAATCAAAATCTGAAAATGTTGCTGTCAGTCAGCAAAGCATCCAGAATACAGCACATTCTTGTTACTCTTCCCAGACTCAGGGTTACAGTTCCCCACCTCCTGCCTGGGGGAACAGGACGGTAGAAGGGATGAGTGTCCGCACTGAATCCGCTTCCCTGACTGCTGTGTGGGTCACACAGGTGACAGAGGTGACTGTGTCCCCAATCTCCACCATGTTCTGCAAGTTCTGCTTATTAGCAGTAGGGGCGTGCTTTCTGCAGACCTGGGGTATCTTCCCTGGCCTCCCAAATCTGAGTAGATCCATTCTCGAATACTCTTGTTTCTCTCCACCAGAGCACCGTGATCATTGCATTACCATTCTTGACTCTAAATTTTTAGGGAAAACAACATAATTATTGGTCCATTGAACCATGTGCATTAAGTGGCAGGCGGTGAGAAGTGACTGGGTAAAGACATGCTGAAAAAATCAGCCAATGAGGTTGACTAATGTGAAGAGATGCTCCTCTTTTCTGATCCAGAGAGTCAGGTGGGTCACTCTGAGCTTTGACCTGTGAGTTGTGTTCTCATCAGACCAGTCAGGGGAAATCCAATAGTCCCTCTTCATCAGGGGAAAGGGGACTTGTTGCAAGTTCCCTCACCCGCGCAGCCTGAGGATGGTTATCCTCTAGTGTTATCATTCCTGCTTCTGTCAGTGAAGGGACTCCTTGAAACCCAGCAATGAGCAGATCTGAGTAAGGCTGGGGTGATGGAAGACAAACTTGGTATTCACATTGACTTAGGAGAGTGGTGTGCTGCAGAAGGCTCCTGAGGGGAGGCCATGACAGAGTGGGAAGGAGGGGAGGAAGGAAGGAGGATTGTTAAATTCCCAGGATATCTTGACATTGGCCACAGGGTCTGCAAAAATTCACACCATGGAAATTGGTCCATGCTACAACTGAGACATTGCTTCCCCCGCAGAGAACTGGTTATTAAATATTTACCAACACACTGACTTAAGGCTGCATTCCGGCATGGGACCCACATGTGTGCTGGTGCGTTCTGGGGTAGATTCTCTTTTTTGCTCCTCCCCAGCTGTACTCCTGAAGAAATCCTAGAGTTATGCTCACAGAAGTCAAAGCAATTGATTATTTGTACAGAGCCTTTATATCAACTGCAGTGATTCCACACACATTTCTTCACTTTGACTGGCACCACCACCCTGAGAAATTTCATACCCTTTTCTCCAAGGTGCCGGTGTCCCAAGCGACTCCATGGGAATTATGGGGCAGGTGAGGATTGGACCTGGGGATTTTCCCCACCACTCTGCTGTCTCAAAGAGTCACTAGACAAAGCAGCCACTATTCCCAGGACAGACTGTGGCCGGCTGGGGAGCCAAACTGTAGCCAGAGCAGAAACAGCTTTTATGTGGTTTGGGGCTGCTTTCTGTGATTCTTTATGTAGCAGCAAATTGTCCTTTTAATTATTGTGTGGGCTGGACTGAAATAGATGCGCATTCCTTAAGCCACCGGCAGCAGCCGGAATGGTTCAGGTGTTCAGCCTGAAGATGCGCCAAGTTTCAAACTGGGTGCTGAGAACTGGGAGTGGTCCTGAGTTTCTACGCAAAAAGTTTTGTTCTTTGAAGTGAGCCTTTGGAATTTTGTAAATGGCTGGCACAATGGAATCCCCAAGGCCTTCGCAGCCTTTTCCAGGGTGACAAAGAGCTTGGAGGTCAGGTCGTGGTGAGCAGTGAGTTGACGGTGTTCCCTGGGATATTCACAGACCCGACTGTAGACCCGCAATGCATCCCAGGTACAGTAATCTTCTCACTGTGGCCACAGGGGAAGCTCATTTGGTGGAATAGCTGGAGTTGTTATCTTTTGAAAATACTCTGCTGTATTCTTAGGTAACTGATGGAGGGAAGCATGCTGGCCCAGACAAAATTGGGATTTCCAGACCATCAAAGTAAACACAGGACTCCTATCAGGCCCCCATTCCTCCTTGTCCTTTAGCCCTGGGGACAGTGTCCTTCTGCAGGTAATCGTGTACATCCCACCTCGGCTCTTCCCTAAGCGTTCTCCCACAAACCAGGCCTCTTGGCCGTCTCCCCTTTTACTTCCCCAGAGACCAGGTCCTCTGATGTCCCATCTCCCTGGTATGTGTCCCCACCACAGAAAATGAATGGGAGACACAGTGAGGCTCTATGTCACCCTACTGAAGGTCTTGGCAGGTTCACAGATGCCCCGGGAGTAGGCGTCACTGCCTCCCAGCACCCCTGTCCTCCTCCTTCAGAACAGTACCGACTGCTCCTCAGGGAACTTCTGCTTTCCCGGTAGCGCTGTGTCTGTGGGACGGAATGTCCATCCTGGTGGGATTTGTAATCAGAGCCTCCGTCTCCTGGCCCAGGGAGACCGCTGATCCTGTCTAAATCACTGACTCTCCCAGGAGCCCTGTGTCCCACCAGGGGGCACCGGGGAGCCCTAGCCCCTCCCAGGGCTGAGAAGGGAGAAGTCATCCTCCAGGGCTTCCCTCAGGGCTCCCCTGGAACCTGCTCCATCCTGATCTGAATCTTTTCTGTGAATTTAGATTTTTCTTAGAACACTCTTTTTTTTTGTTTCGTTTTGTTTCCCCAAGTTAGCCAGAAAGCTATTGCTTACAATCAAGACAATCCTAACTGAAAGAAACCCCAAAATTCATGAAAATCTTACCCTGTAGGCCTGGGTTACACCCGTAGGCATCCCTGGGCCACGAGAAATGTCCCTCGTAATGGCCCAACTCATGGGCTAGAGCCACAAAAGGGAGGGGGGGCGGAGAGAGGAGGGTGACTCTGAAAACCATGGAAGCATTTGCAGCTGTACATGACCCAGACCTTTACGGAACTGGAGCACAAACTGGGACCTAATCTATCCGCCAGTTAGTTTCTGAGATGGCTAGATACTTGTCTGTAATATGAAGGAGCTGAGCCGGCTGACCTGAAAGTTTAGGATGTTACCACACTGGCGTTTCATTCATGCTGCCGCTTTCTCTGTGGGAGACCCAGGCCCTCGTCATGAGTAGGAGGCAGTCTCTGTCCTGGGAAGACCAGAGAAGGTTTGGGCCTGAGGAAAGTGGCCCAGGTTGGAGGCACACAGACAATGGGCGATGGTGTCCTGGCCTGGAATAATCGGGGCTGTGGAGGCAGAGGGATCTGAGGAAGCCCTGAGAAGCCTGGGTGAGATAACTCTTCATCCCTCAGATATCTGAGGGCCACCATGTGTGCGGGGCTGGCAGGGAATTGATCTCCAAGGCTTTTTGTTTCTCTGGATGGTTGTGCTTCTCCTGAGCCCCCAGAGGATGGCCCCTCCTCTGCCAGGAAATCAGAGACCCTCCAGCAGACCTCACCTTTCCTCACAGTCCCTGTGCCTCTCAAGACTGACGAAAACGGACAGCAGGAAGCTGCTTAGTAAGTGCACCTGGGAAACAGAACTCCAAAGCACTGTGGTGGTGCTTTCCTCCTGGCTTTGTGCTCCTGTTTTGTTTTCAGTTGTCCCTGATTCAGTCATTGTTCCATCACGAAACAACAGCGGACTGGTTGGGCAGGCCCTGGCAGCTGACACACTGAGCTCTGGGCTCAGCGTCGTGGCGGGGTCATCCTGGGGAGCTGCTGGCAGGGATCCTGAGCAAATGTCCCACAGTGCTGCCCGCTCAGGGAGCCCTGCTCAGGGGTGGGCAGCTGGGGGAGCTGTTCTTAGGGCCCCCTGGGCTTCTCTGGGGCTGAGGCTGCTGGAGTCATTTTCAGCTCATGTCTCCATTTGTCAGGGCCCTTGCTGTCCTTCCGTCCCCCACCTCTGTGCTCTGGCCAGCTCTTCAAGCTGCATGTTTTTCTCTGGGCAGGATGAGTCTCTACCTGTCTCACTAAATATACGTCTCTCTCTCTCTCAAAGTTAATGTCTCTCTGTTCTCTGTTTCTGTGCCTCTGTTCTCTGTATCCTTCCTCTCTCTCTCTCTCTCTCTCTCTCTCTCTCTCTCTCTCTCTCTCTCTCTCTCTTTCTCTCCCCGCCCCCACGCCCTCCCTCTCCTTCTCCCTCTCCTTCTCTTTCCCTCCCTGCCCCCTCTCTCAGTTTGCATCTTTCTGAAGCTCAGCTGCTTGGCCCAATTCCTGAGTGCAATGGGCTCAGTTTCCAGGATCCTGAATATTGCACATTGAGAGTTAATTTTTCTCCCTCCTCATCAACTTGCTTTCCATTTCAGAAACCCTGAGTGAGGCCAAAATCGCTTCCTAGAAAAGGGCCCACGTGCTGTGGCCATAGCCACCCAACCACACCGCACCCCGGGGAGCCGGGGAGAAGGTGGGGCTGACTATGGCAGCGTGCAGCATGCGGGGATTTCTCTGGCGCCGTGCCAGCCAGTCAGAGTCAATTAATATGACACCAATAGGCCAAATCGACGTTTTCAGAAGTTAGCTCAAAAAAATCCCTGAAGATTAACCAGCCTGTGGCCTTTGCTATGAAATTGTTACCACACCACTTTCTTTTCTTTTGAAAGTCCAGATGGGCAGATAAATCCAAAGTGGATCAACCACGTCTGTCATTCCTCCACACAAATTACACCCCCTCCCACCACTTCCCTCTTTCCTCTTGGCTGTGCAGCAGCTCTCCGAGCAGGGGCTGCATTGGTATTTTATGTCGGTGTGTACACTTTGAAATCCCCATTGTATTAAGAGGAACCGCATCGTGACCCGGCAAAGAGCTGGCAAATTCTGCAACCTGCCTGTTCCAAAGGCGAGAGCCATGGGAGTGGAGGGACCGCTTTCCTGCCGGCTCAAGGGGCCAAGGGTAGAGCACAGTTCCTTGGCTGCCTTCTCTGCTCTTTTGAAAAAGGTTTAGGTGGCTGCTTTCCATTTACAAAGGCCCTTTTCTGCATTTGCTAGTGGGCAGCACCCTACTTAGTGGGAGTGAGGTATTGCTAAAGTCCTGTCCTGAGAAGGGAGTGAGGAAGAGTCTGGAGGGAGACTGAGGGTTCCCTGGGGTGAACATCTCCTGCAGTGTGGCCCAGCTGCTGGAAGCAGAGCAGTCTCGGTGATTTTCAGATAAGGCAAAGTTAAGACTGGTACCTCTGACTGGTCTAAATGGGTCCTTGAACCTCCGACTTCCTTGAAAGTCAAAATCAAGAGAGGGTTTGGGGCACAGGGTTGGGAAATGCTTGGGGGACTGCCATGCCAGCTGGCTTTGAGTCTTCCTGGGTGGAAAACCAGGGCCTTTCAGACTAAGGACGGCTAGGCAGACTTTTCAGAGTACTCGGGAGAGTTTTCAAGCCCCACTCCTCTAATTCCAAAATGTGTTCCTTAAATACAACAGTGTTTTAAAAGGTTTCTTTCTGAACAAAGCAGTCAAGTAAAGGCACATTCTTTCAGATCAGGGACACCTATTAAAAGCTCACATTCCCTTCAGGACTGCTAAGGAAAGCATAGGGGATGTTCTATTTGGTGTGAGCGGAGATTCTTGGCACGAAGACTGAGGTTTCTCACACACACACATATGAAAATTGTAGAATTCCAGAGCTGGAAGATATTTAGAGATTGACTGGTCCATCCTCTTGGTTTGACAGACAAAGAAACAGAAGCCGGGAGATGGAATGACCTCAATAAGGTCACATAGCAAAGTGCTCAGGAAGGTGACCCGCAGCCCTCAACACCCACATTGCAAGTTCACCGTGACACTTCTTAAGGTCATGCTCAGAAGACCAGGAAGCCAGGGAAAACAATAAAAAAGGTATTGTCTGAAAGAATAGCACTCCTGGGGGTCAGGTGTCACATGGTCAAATAGGGTTGTCTTGAAGCATGGCGGAAGCTGGACACACAGAAGAGCACCTTGGGTTTTGCATGGCTGTGCCAGAACAACTAGCAGCAGCTCTGGTCCGGCCTGAGGTTCTGACACTGGTGACCTTCACAGTTTGACCCAGAGGCCAGTTTTCCTGCAACCAGAGTATGACTTGAGTAGCATTCCTCCTTCTGTTCCCTGGCTTTATCCACAATGTGCCTGGCCCTGCACGCTTCGACATGGCTGTCCCTCCTTGCCTGGCCTGACTCCAAAGCCAGCTGCCTGATCCCTGCCCCAATGTCGGTTGGAATTGAACCGTCTCTTTCGCTATCCCTGACACATGTTTAAGGCTATGTGACAGAGATGGGCTGGAGCATCGGGAATCAAAGCTTCTGCTACAGACCAGATGTGACCCAATGCAGTCTCTCCCCACCTCTCTTCCTACACGTCAACACTTGCATGTCCCCAGAGGCCCCTGTGTGCTCATTTTACAGGTCAGTGCATGACGCTTACAACAGAGAAAAGACTGGTCTAAAAGCACACAGTCCTTTGTGGCAGTTTCAGCCCAAAGTAGACAAACTCATCACTATATCAAGCAACACTCCATTTTCAGTTCTTTTTTTTTCTTTTTTAAAGGAAAAGTGGGGGCAGAAATGAAGATGAGTAGGCAAACAGGAAGGAAGAGAGTAGAGGAAGAAGCATTTTATTTTTTTATTTAGTTATTCATCATTGCCCCCTGCCTTGGGACTCAAATCCAGGTCCTTGGGATGTGTGTGAACTGTGCTTCGCCAGAGGTGGTGGACCCAACCACTACTCCACCGAGGCATGCCATTTTCCATTCTAACAAAGAGAATGCCTTCGGGTTATTGCTTCCAACCTACATTTTACAGGGTGCACATTCTCAGTTCCAGTCTAAATGTCAGCTGATGTCAGCGGAAGAACAGAAAGATTATTCTGCATCATTTCTCTTGACTGCAGAGTAGCTGGCATGTAAAAGCATATTTTCGAAAAATGTTCAATGTTACAAAGCCCATGTTCATGAACCGTTACCTAGTACCAGGTCCTGTTTTAAGCACTCCTGTATAATAACTCATCTAGGTCTTAAAAGAGTCCCGTGAGGTTCGTACTCGCTTTTTCCAGCTCTCCCGATGAGGAAACCAAGGAACATGGAGATTAGGTTTCCTGCCTGAGACCACACTGCTAGTAAATTCTAGTGCAGGGTTCAATCCAGGCGGTCTGGCTCCAGAGTCACTTCTAAGTGCTATGCTGGGCTGTCAAAAATATTGTGGCAGCCGAAGAAATAGTCCAAATTAAATACAATTAGGCTTGTTTAAGAATAACCGCTAACCTCTGTCCTGCTCTCAGCAAGTAGCTTTCTTTGCATCTGCTCTTCCAGCGTATACTCTTCCTCCAGTGGCAAAACCCCACGCAGGATGCGGGAAACTCCAAGAGGACCTAGTGTTAAGTAGCAGAACCAGGATTTGGGCCAGTACAAATTAAGGACTACTCCTTGATCCCCATTTTGCAGAAGGGGAAATAGAAGCTCAGAGGGATTAAGTGAGCTCTGTCTCTCTCTCTGCAGGGAGCCTGGTTCAGCCACTTGCATGGGACCAGTGCTGAACGCACATGAAGTTTTAAGTTGTCATCTCTGCACTAAATGGCTTGAGGTTCCTGGACTCCTCGGTCCCCTTGGGGACGCCTGGGTCTCCACTCCACTCTTTTCCTGGGAAGAGGCACTTTACCCACAACCCAGGGCAAGACTCCAGGAGAATAAGAAGAGAATTAGGGAGAGGAATGAGGTACAAGATGAGCAGGACAGAGACTGAGAATTCGGACTCCAGCCTCCTATGCAGAGTGGATGGCTATGGACCCTGGGCCTGGACACTTTGGGGAAGAGATAAAGAACACCAACCTGGTCCTGCAGGACATAGCGTTTGCCATCAGTCAACACAGCTCCAGTCCCAGGAGGGCTGCTCAGAATCATGCTTGCTTCTTGTGTGAAATAGGCTTGAAATGCTACTGATCAAGCTGTTGAATGGTTACATGAGATAACAGAGTATTTTCTTATTGCTGGAACATAATGGGCCACTGCCCCTATTTCCCCTTCCCCACCTTCTCTGCCAAACATTCTATTCCTTGATAATGATCTAGAGGAGGCAACAATGACATGAAACGAAAGCATTTTTTAGTGGTTTGCTGGTGTTAAGGGTTTTTAACAGCCTTGCTCATCTGACTTTTCAAGGGTAACTTAGGCGGTGTGTGAAGCTCCTGGACAGCTGTAACAAAGAACTAGGTGTCATCAAGCAAAGAAATGTGTCCCTTGCAGTTCTGGGGGCCAGAGTCCAAAATCGAGGTATTGTAGGGGTTTTTGCTTGTTTGTTTCAGAGACTCTCACAAAAAAATCCTTTCCAAGTCTCTCCAAATTCCTGGGGCCCACAGGCAATCCTCAGCGTTCTTTGACTTGCAGACGCCTCTCTCCAGTCTCTGTCTCCATCTTCACATGGCCATCATCTCTATGTGTCCTCTCCACTTTTGCCTCTCAAAGGACCTCTGCCACTGGATTTAAAGCCCATCCTCATCCAAGATAATGGGGCACACTCTGAGATTCCAGGTGGACATGAGCTTTTGGGAGGTGGTCGCTTGTCCACCCCAGTCACTACAGATGGATTCAATCGAGAAGGGAGATGGATGATCAGACAGGGCTGTCTGTGGAGCCCATCTTTGCCATTCACCACTCGCTGGTTGGGTGACCTGACCACATGACTGCCCCTCTGTGATCCTCAGATGACTCCTGTCATCACTTCTCATGGGAATGACCGTGGACAGAGCTTTGTCAAGTACCGCCCGAAATGGAGTGGGTCTATGCCAGCAGAGCAGAAACGAAAATCCAGTGTAGAGACTGACCATAGCAATCTGCAGACATCCTGTGAGTGTTCCTGAAAGTATTTCCCTAAAGTGTCCCTGCATAGTCAGAGTGCCCCAGCCCTTTCCTGAGTTAGCCATCTCGACCTCCGTTAGACTTGGTTGCTATGTGTTTCTGAATCCAGTGACTCCAAGGCTTAAGAAAGGAGAGAGTGAGATAGGCGCTCTGAGCTGGCTGGTCCACAGTCCCCCAGACAAGGATGCAGCTATTATATAACTGTGTTGACAAACAGCCGTGTGACCTGAAACATGTTCTCTGTGACTGGTTGGCAGGCTCTGTGGGTCGGCAGTAACTGCTGAAATGCATGCACTCCAGATGCTTATCTCCTAATTATGAGTCTCTGATGTGCCACTTACGGTAATGTACTTGTTCATGCTAATCTTTTCTCTGCCCCTGGAGGATCTTCCAGGGTGGATGTGATGCGAGGAGACACACAGTGTTTCTACCGTGGTTTAATTAGGCAACTGTGCCTCAGTCCCAGACAGCACCAGGTGCCAGACCTATTGCAAACCTGTTCCCATTAACAACCATCCACTGATGTCTGTTCTAAGATGAATTGAGGGGCTCACAGACTCCGGGGAGGGGCCAGGAACACTAATCAGTGCTCTGAACCAGGACTGGGGAGCAGGCTGCGGGCTGAGGATTCCATGGAAGACTCATGTTCAGTGAGGACAGGAAAATTGAGCTGAGATTTTTACACGACATGTAGGAAATGATCAGGCAGATGTGGAACAGGATTATACTCCTGGCAGCAGACACGGACTGAGCAAAGTCATGGAAGTGTAAAAGGGCAGCGAAGTCTGTCATGTGGCTGATGCTTGGGCTGTATGGATAGAGTGGGAAGAGGGCAGAGAAGTAGGCTGGGGACAGATCACTCAGTGCCTTAAAAGTCTGGCCAAGGAGTTGTCCCTATAAATACCAAGGGAGGTATGGACACATTTATTGGGAAGGAACACGGTCGGTAAGGTATTGTAGATCAGTCACTTGCTGCAGCCTAAAAGACTGATGAGAGGAGGCCGAGGGAAAGGAGAGAAACTGTTACAATAGTCCAAGTGCGAGATGATGATAAACCTGAATGGGACGGCTCTGGGGGAAGAGGCAAGTAAACCTGGTAAGATGAAAAGTGTCTGCTGGAATGTGAGGCAGTAGGCATGCAGGAAGATTCTGGGAATTCCGGCTGCGATGTTAGAGGCCGTGAACTCCTCTTAGACGGAGGTTTCAGGAGGAAGCTCAAGTCTGGAGGAAGCAGGAGAAAGGGGACAGTAGAGATGAGGAGGGTCAGTTTTGGAGCCACCAGGTCATAAGTGTGCAAGTCCCCTTCCATGCCGGGTAAGCTGTGCCATGTTAGGTGCCTAAGGAGATGGCCAGTTTCCAGATTCCAAACAGCCTCTGCTGAGCATGAACTGCCAGGTCTGCAGCCATTGTCTAACCCACAGCTCCAGGTCTGCCCTTGCCTTCCCTCAGCGTCAAGGAGGTGCTGCCCTCCATTTCTGGACTCCCTGCCTCTGATCCAGGCCTACCTACTCCCCCAGCCATTGCCCAACCCCTTAGACCCCACCTTACCCTCTGTACTGTTAGCCTCTCTTCCCACTCTGCTTCTCTCTCTCCCTGTCCTGTTGCCTGGGCTTTCTTCCAACAGCGGCCCCGGAGTCCCACACCCTGCCCGGGCCCATGGCAGAAGTTTGGTGGGGAATGGGGGGCGTGCAGAGCATAGAACGCCCCACTCCTGCCCCTGTGCAGCCTTTACCTCCTCTCCCCATCTTTCTCACTCCTCCCACCATGCTTCTCCTTCCGCATCTTTCAGAGAAAGACCTGGTGGTCAGCTGTGGCTAACAGCTGAGGCTTGTGGAACACTGATGAGGATGTTTGATGGGCCTGAAACACTGATCCCACTGTAAGAGGCAACTCAGCAGTAAACCAGCGGCCGGCAAAACTCAGCAGAAGGTCTTCCTTCTGTGGTCATTCAGTCTCTTTTTCCCTCTCCCATGTCTTTCTTCCTTCAGTAAGTCCTCCATCCAGCCTGGGGCCAGACTCTGGTGGGTACAGCATGGAGGGGCTCTGCGGGGAGCACCGGGTTGGTGGCAGAAAAGAAAGCAGACAACCACAGAATCCCTTTCGGAGGCCCATGATGGAAGATGGTGCGATGGGGAGAAACAAGCCCTTTCAGGAGAGAGCTGCTTTCATGGAGGACAGGACATCGGATCTGGTAGGCAAGGAAGAGATTTCCCAGGCAGAAAACGCCAGGGGCATCCTAGGCAGAAGCAGGGTATCAAAGTCCAGGCCCCTCTTTTTCTGCTCCTTTTCTTCCTTCGCTCCTCCCTCTCCCCATCGCCCCCACTCCTCCCCTCATCTACTTTCATTCCAGTAAAATACTAACGGAATACACTGACTGCATAAAACCAGTCCTGTACTAAACACCTCGCATGGATTATTCTCAATGTAATGCTGCCTCTGGCTAGGGCGCCCCCCACTCTGTTTTTCCCCATTCTAGAGGTGAGGAAAACGCGACAGGTGACATCCAGTAGAAGGCCAGTGGATTTGGGAATTAGATGATGGATGCTGTCTCTCCCCACTCTGCAGTCACATCTTTTGAGACATTTGGGGAAGCGATAAGCATGTGTCTTCTAACTGCTTGCTGTGTAAGCAAATGTGTATGTGGATGCTTGCTGGCCTTCAGCCGAGCAAACAGCTTGGATGGAGTGAGAATGTGCTTCCCAAGAAGCCAGGGGATTAGGCCCCACTGTCTTTCCAGGGGGGGCCTGAAGAGGAGGAGGAGGAGAGGAAGGCCCTTCTCCTTTGCACCCTGTCCTGTACAGCTGGGAGTTTTCTGCACAGACCGACTGAGGTCGATGTGGCTCTTACAGTTTCCCAGGACCCAGCCTTGGTTTACTGTTCTGCTGTTTCCATCTTAAAAACAACTAAATGGAAATCGCACTACTTTTAACAAGAGGCTCGGCATCTCAACATTTCTTCTTGCACCGGGCCCTACAAATTACACAGCCAGACATTCTTGGAAGCTGGCCTTCCTGCCCATTATCCCATTCTCTCTCTGACTGTCGCCCTCAAGTGATTCCTCGCCAGCTCCCCTGTGGCCTAGACGGCGCCTTTGATCTGAGACACAGGCTGGTTCCTGGGTCCACACAGAATCACAGGATGATGGTGTCCAGCACCAGATGTGATTATCCAAATCATTTCCTCCTGTGACCAGGACCTGTGGCTTAATACTTGCCAGGTACCAGGTGTTCCCCAAATACCTGCATGTGGAAGGGTTTGGGTGGCTCCATTCTTTTCTCTTTCGATAAAACAATTAGGTCATTTAGAAACTGAAAAGCTTTGAAATCATGAAAGTACTTTATTTGAAGTTTGGGGAAGAAAGGACTTTGATGGTGAAAGGAAAGACAGCTATTTCCATTTTAAACAAGGGAACAGCAGGAGGGTTTTCTCTAAGAAGGTAGTAGCTGGACTCCATTGTCCACCAGTTGGGGGGCTCCACAGAATCACTCTTAGTAACTTGAGACAGGCTCTATAGGTAGAAACTACTATGGAAAGAAATCTTTGGACTCTGAGAGGTGAGGAGATTCTAGAGTTCAGACATTTCTAGAAGGGACTTTGAGCAACTCAAAAGGAGTGACGTGCTTATCCTGGGAGGCATCAAAAACGCTGCACATTCCTGTCCATTCTACAAAGGGGTGCAGGAGCTCCTCTGCCAAAGCAGGCGCTTAGGCCAGGCAGAGTATAAGCTTCCAAACAATCCAAGCCACATGTGTTTGTTAGGTTCCCCCACAGATTTGGGGGATTTAGGGGCTTGGTTTGGAAGCATGGAAAGGAGTAACCCAGAGAAATCCTTCAAATTTCCAAAAGAGTTTATTTTGGAACTTCAGAAGTGGGATGACTCAGAAAAGGAGTAAGCCAGTGCTGCGGGGGAGGGTGGCAGGTTCCTGGCTACTTAGAAAGTTGGGGGTAGCTGCGGCTGGATTTGGCAGGCACTGCTGAGTCTGGAGGTAAATCTGTTTAGAAATTCATTAAGATGTTACTACAGACATTAGTCAAAACAATGAGGATCCTTATCGGAAAGGAGAAGAGAAGAGTGCCCAGACCTGCCTCTGCAGCCACTGGAAACACCAAGACAAAGTCCAAAGAAGATTCCACGGAAATGCTATACTCACAGAGCTCTCAACACAAAACGGCCTCACCCAGGCCTCTCTGGAGAGACCTTGTCCTATCAGTGTTTATTCAGTTTATGGTAACGATCCTGGGATATTGCATCTTTCTGACCCAGTGGTCCTATCCGTCTCATTTATGCCTAAAAGCTGAGATCACTAAACTTTGTATTTCTGCAGGAGACAAATGTAGCATCCACAGTCTCTTATCTACGATCTAATCTGTAAGTGGAATACTGATAGCTTCAAATTCTCTCATGATTCCCTGACATGGGGAGATTTCTCTGAAATGAATGGGTGGATGGATGGATGATCAAAGGGAATGACAAACACTCAATGCAGAAACAAACAACTTGGATTCCTTTAAAATGAACAAGATGAGCAAAGGCTGACCTTGAGTGGCAGTTCTCACAGGACATGGGGTCCTACCATCCCGGCCAATCTTCCTGACCCAGCTGCGGCATGCACACAGCCTCTGGAGTGGTCATCCCCCCCACAGAGTAGAGCTAACAGCATTACACACACCTGGCTGAAGGCCTGGGAAAAGGATATTCCTGAAACGCTAATAGAAATTTCTGTGACCCTTTAACATCAGTGTCCCCAGTGCTTCCTCAGGCATCAGCCACATCCTGGAGACAAGCTGCACGCAGGTACGTGAAGATGCAGCTGGCTCATGCCTATGTTTATTCAGTTAAAAATGTAGAACACTCAGGTCTGGGAGTCAGAGGGCTCAGAAATCACCTGGCTCTGCCTTTAAAGACCTGGTGACTTTGGCCAAGTCCCTCCCCTCTCTGGACCTCACTTCTCATTTTTTAAATGTGGGTAATAATCATCCCACTTCATCTAATGGTTATGAGGGCTGAATAGAAAATTACTCACAATGTTGCAAGTATTCTATAAGTAACACAAACAAAAGAATCACTAGTCTGTACAGCAGTCTTTTGAGATAAGTTTTCTCATCCCCATTTTATCTGCGGAATCTAAGACTCAAGTAGCAAGTCAATCCAAGGTCACATACCTGGACCCACTTTTCCACCATCACCAGGGCTTTTAGATGATGTGCAGTTCAGATGTTCGGTGCTTTTCTCTTGACACTAGGGTGGCTCTGCCTGGATTTCATGGTTCTAGTAGGCTTCAACTAGATGCAGGAAAATTTCATTTCCAAGTTCATCTCCAATTCCACTGATGATGTAGAATCCATGTCCTGTGTTAGCACTGTGCTCAGTGTAAGATGGGGCCTTGGAAGCTGTGAGAAACTGGTTCTGAAACCTACTACTGCTGTGCCCACTTGAATCAGCGTTATGGAGCCAGGTTTTCCCAGGTCAGCAGCAAATGTGAATATGTTCCAGAGTTGCCAAAATAAATATCTAACCCTATTACTGCCTCCATGCCCCTATATAGGTCGATTGCTTCAATATCTCATAGCTTTCTCCAGTACTCCAAATGTGAGTTCACCCTCCTCCCTCACTCGCACAGGTCATCAGTCAGCAATTCTGCCTGAGGTGTCATTGTGCTGCTTGAAATCATTAAGTAAATCTCCATTATACATTAGATATGGTCTGAACTCCTCATTCCAGGTCCTTCAAGTCAGAGCCTCTCCCTAATTTCTGCTGCTGCTCTCCGATTCTTCTCCCAGGTTTTTCTGGTTGGCGTCTAGAACAACCAACACCCCAGCCATGCAGAAGCTCTTGCTAAAACCTGAACCTCCTCAGACTTTGTTTTACATGGGATACTTGCAATGAGAAATGCCCTCTCCTCTCCTCTAACTCTTTCCCCTCCTCTCTAACTCTAGATCCTACCCTCTGTTGCCATCTCAGGGACCCCATCTCATTTCTGGTTTCTTCCTTTCTTATTTACTTGTTCCTGTCTATTACCTTAAAATGCGTCTTCATTTCCATTTTAACAAAATCCATGTTTTCCATTAGTTACCAACCTTCAGTCAGTACTTTCTGCCTCTATTCTCTGCCTCCTACTTAGTCCTCACTCCCTTATTACCTAACTCTGATCTTTCTATCCTACTGAAATGACTTCTTTCCATGATTTCCCCAAATCACCCTTTTCTAAAACCTAAGAACCAAATTACTCCTAAGGCATTTTTAATCTGATCACTCAAATGTGCTTGACACTGCTGATTACTCTTTACCTCCTTAACCTTATTAATGTACCTTCAATCCCCTTGGTGATTTGTCGGTTTCCTGCAAGTTTCTCTGCCTAAAATGCCCTTTCCGTGTCATAACTGTACTAGACAGCATGGTTTAGGTTATAGTGCACTAAAAAACAAGCCTTAAAAGTGACACATACTTATTTTTTTTTGTCTGGGCAACAAGTTCAATGCAAGGCAGCAGTAGGGAAGATGCAAGAACAATGGCGAGTCAAGAACCATGTCTTGGTATGAACAAGACTGGAAAACAGGGAAACGTCAAGATTTCCTTGGTTAGATTTCACATTGCTCTGGTGACTTTTGAAACTGTCCATAGTAGTTATGCTGTAACAGCCCCTCCATTGTGTGAGAGGCAGCTTATTAGTCTCTTTAGCTCACAGGACGTCAGATAAAGAACACCTGTACTCAAGGGACTATTAAAAAATTATAACCAAGAAGACCTCTCTGTGCCTAAACCTATTTTACATGATGAAATTCTGCATTTCAGTCTGATGCTATAGTATAAAGAGACTTTGGGAGCCTGGGGGAAGCGGGAGAGTATTTTGCATGTGGGAGAGTTGTAGACCATTGGGGGATGAGGTCAGATTGTCAATGCCAATCCCTAAGATAGCCCTTAGTGATCATAGACTTCTGGTTAATATTTTGATTATTGTACACTATAGCGTCTCCCCACATTGAATAGCCCTGGCCTGTGTGGCCAGAAATGATAGAGCATAGCTTTTGAAGCATAGGTCATAAAAGATATAAAATCTTTTGTCTTTTGCACTCTTTCTTTCTCATTACTCTCTCTGGGAGAAGCCACATGCTATGTATGAGGGCATCAATGGCCCTATAGAGAGGTCCACATGGCAAAGAACTGGGACTTTGTGCCTACAGTCATGCAAGTGAGTCATGTTGGAAGCAGACCCTCCAGCCCCATTCAAGTCTTCAGATGACTATAGTCCTTATAACTTTCTGACTACAACCGCAAGAGAAATCCAGAGAAATTAAAAACAAAAATTCAGATAAGCTGTTCCCAAATTGCTTTCTATAAATTCTATGTGAGATAGGAATGTTAATTATTAGCCTTCATTATTTCTACTTAGCCCTGTCCATGTTAACTCTTGTTTAAACTACTTCAGTTGTTTCTCTGATGTGCCTTTTTGCTTTAAGATATCTTACTTTTCCCCAATTCATTTTCTTTACATGGACCCCAATGAATCACTGAAAATCCTTCAAGAATTTTCCATTGCTCTCAAGTAAAACTCAAACTCTTCCATATGGACTAGAAGCCTGCATGATCTGATTTACATAATCTCACCTTTCCAGACTTAACGCTCAAGGCTCTTCCTTTCAACAAAAGCTCAAACAACTACATTTCTAATTTGCCTTCTATAAGCCAAGTCTTTCTTTTGCTTGATTCTTGGTGGGACTTCTTACATAAGCTTCTCTCTGCCTGAAAAACTCATCTGTTCTCTTTTTGCCCCCAAACACCTAACCATCTCTGGTTGACCACACATCTCTGACAAGCCTGTCCTAATTTTATTAAATGTGCAAAGTGTTCCTCATTGTGTACTAAAATAAGCCATGCCATGTCTCTACTGTAGCATTAATCATTCTATAATATTGTTTGACTATTAATAGCAATATTAATAATATCTACTTGTAACAGATGCTGTCTAACCCTATCTCTGAGTCAATGTAGACTTTTCCTCTATTCAGGAGCTTCCTATACTTCTCAGTCATGGAGAATATTTGACACACACCAAGGCAGATTAGAAACTCTTCAAGGTTAACCTCAATCAATGAGAAATGAGTTGATAATTAATAACAAAATTCATAGCCCTATTGGGAAAATTGTGGTGGGCTTTAGACTATGTCTCAGAGAGTCCATGATGGGATTGAGTCCCAGGTGCCCACAAAAGTAACCTGACCTTTATACACTTTCTATTAACTTCTCCCTTTCTATTCGTCACTTTACTTAGCTAGTCTCATAGCTTTTTGCATTTTATCCCAACGAAACTACCAATTTTGGAATCTCATTTCAGGTTCTGATTTTGGAGTAAAGCACACTAAGACACACTCATTTAGTCAGCACTTACCATGAGCTGGATTCTGGGTCAAGGTCTTTATGTGGATTATACATTCAAATTCTCTTAGCAATCCAATGGGGGTAGGTGCTAATTCATAAAATTGGGGTAATAATATACTCATAGAATTGTTGTGTAGATTAAAAGGTATAACTCATGTAAAGAGCTAAGCACTTGGTATGCTCACGAACGCATGTAAAGACCTTAGTTAAAATAGAAGAGGAACTTGAAGAATTTATACCATCCTTTGCATAGTAAGCAACTGCTCCTTTGCCTGAGATCATACAGATGCTCAGTGGAAGATTTTTACCAAATTCTGCCAAATTCTAGAGTTCCCGATTACTATTCTAGACTGTCTTATCACTTACAATCTTCTACTGAGTTATTTTGCATATCACACTGTAAGTTAGCTCATGGGTATAGAGAGTATGCAGATTATATTCAGATGCATTCCTACAACCTGACATTCAGTGGACAGGAAGAATTTGTGCAAAAAAGAATTGATTCTTTCCTTCCTTCCAGTTAAGTTGGTTTTATGTTCAATTTAGTGCACTCTTTACTCAAAATAATTATTTGAGGCATCAGAGTAATCATAAAAACAATATGTAAAGGAATGTGTTTTGTTTGAAATTTTTGTCTATATTTCTCCTCTTCAGCATAATAGTGTATTTCCAACATGGGAAAAGAGCATATTTAGTGGTAGGATCATAATGATTATGAAGTGAAAAAAGACCTCATTCAAATCTAGTATTTTTAACTGTAGGACATTGGGAAAAAGTACTTAGCCTCTCTGATTTGTAGTTTTCTCATATATGCAAGGGTTAGGATCAGACCTCCTATACTAGTCATCAATTGTTGCCTAATAACTGAACTGAAAACTTAGGAATTGAAGACAACCAGACATTTATTATCTCACACGGTTTCTGAGTGTCAAGACTCTACTTCTCGATTAGGGTGGTTTTAGCTCAAGGTATCTCATGAGGTTGCAGCCAAGCCATCTGATGACTTGACTGAGATAGGATGTCCTACTACAAGCTCACTCACATGTTTTTTGGAAGAACTTACTATTAATCCCCATGAATCTTTCATAGCATGATAGTCAGTTTTCCAAAGAACATTATATCCAAGAAGAGAGAGAACACCCAAATGGAGGTGACGGGGTCTTTACATTCTAAGTTAGATGTGACATATCAACACTTCTGCCACATTCTGTTGATTATACAGAACAATGCTGACACAAGGTGGATCAAGGACACCCAAAAATGTGAACAGCAGAAGATAGGATCCTTGGGGCATCTTGGAGGTAGGCTGAGTTAAGACTCCCCACAAACAATTATAGTGAGAGCTTCATGTACCCAGGACACACTTGTCTCTCAAAAAATATTAATTCTGCTTTATGAATTCAAGTGTAGATACATGAATTCTGAACCCCAAAGAAGACACCCAGAGCTTAGCAATCACCTGACCATACTTATCTGATGGTTGCAAAGGTTCACATCCTGCTAAGGACTAAGCCAGTGATGCTGGGATGACCAACATCTGAAAAGCTCCTCATGGTCTCTGATATTTATTTACATTTATTATCCAGGTTTAATTTTATCTCATAATAGATTTCATTTAGCTCAACAATTCTATGCATATTAATTATTATTGTCACACTTTCCAAGTAAGGACAATGAGCTTTAAGAAGATTACATGATTTGTCAAAGGGCACACAAGCTACCTAATGATGAAATCAGGATTCCAACATGGAACTTCTGATTCCAAAGGCTTTTTTCTTGTCATTATTTTTTGCTATCATAGTTATCAAGTTAAAATAATTTTATAAAAAATTTTACAAAGAAAAGGAGAAAGTGCTATCACTGCCCTTCAACATCAGCACTATAGCAATTACTTCAGGTTCTCTTGCACGTGACTTCAGTGGGTTCAGATTAGTACGAGATCCCTACAGTGATGGCGTTTTGATTCTATGGCCACCACAATTTTGATAGCTGATGATTTTTCCTGACTCTTCTCTCCCTTCTTACACCTTCACTACCTCCAGGGACACCCTCCCTGGGAGCAGAAGATGAATGAATAAGATATTTCAGCCCATAGTTTCCCAATAATTGATAACATGAAAATGCTTTCTATCAAAGGGCCTGCTGAGACGTGGAGTAGTAGACCAGGACACTGTATGTAAGCAGTGTAGACCTCTAGTCAGCAATCAACCCAAAAAGAGTCTATACCCGCTAGGTTTCAGGGCCCTTAGAGCGGGCAAGGACAAGACACATTAATTCCAGGGACTTACACCAGCGGGATTTACAGGTCATGAGGACACCTTGGCACTTCCACTGGGGCAGGCTTGGCATTTAACCTGACAAGTGAAGAGCAACAGAAGCAAGAGCATGAAGATCTGGGGATATGGCTGGGCCAAGAGACTGGGAGTACTAGCAATATTGTGCTGTCCACTTTCCGAAATAGTCTCTCACTCAGCCTCACTGCAGTCTGACCTGTGAACTCGCCTGTGGAGGGGTGGGAGAAGCCATTCTTATCTCTATCTGACAGAAGGGAGAAGATTGTGACTCAGAGATGAGAATGACTTGGCCAAAGCACAACAATGAATAGTAAGTACAAAGTAATGATTTCTAGGTTATTAATTTAATACACATAAGAAATTGACCTCTTGGTTGGGACTCATTCCCATCTCTGGATGTTGCTCATCAAGGAGTACCATACAGAGTTCTTCCTCTGTACCCTGGGTTGATGCGCCTAAGCTTTCCCTCTTATAAATTAGGGGACCTTCTGGTTTATAATTCACCTGCAGCTGCTGGAAGAATCATGTTTTAAGAGAACAAGATAACATCATAGTGATGATGTGGAGGGAGAGGTGGTCTGGAGAGGAGGGAGGATGAAATGGGCCCTTGCTAACTGGTTCTCTGTGGGTATTCCTTCCTCCTCTACCTCTTCTATCTGCAGAGACTATGGACAGCAATGGAAAGAGCTGATCTCTTCCCAATGCACTTTTTTTCAAAGAAAAGTTCTTGACTGAAGGAGAAGCTTAAAGCGAATAAGAGGGAAAATCTGCCCAGGAGATCAAGCCCTCGCTTTTAAAACATACCAGGAAGGACAACCAGCTGGATCTGAGTTTCCCCTCATCCTCTCAAAACACTCATCAGATTGAATAGCATTACCTAGGGGAACATGAACACACAGGCCAAAATTGCTGGATAGGCTTAGCTAGCATAAAAAAAGACAGTATTCATTATCCATAGAGCAGAATGACAAACAGGAAAAGAACTTAGAATCTGCATTAAAATACATTCAAAGAAAAAAGAATATTGTGAATATGAAAAGAAAATTAGCTATAAAAATCCAGGTAATCATTTTAGGAATCAAAAATACGAAAGTTAAAATAGAGAAAAAATATACTGGGCAAAAATACCAGAATGAATTGAATGGAAGAATGAGTTTTGGGGCTAAAGGATTAGATTCCTTCTAAAAGTCATTGGGGCAAAAAAGTGGGGTGGGTGGGGCACAGGAAACAAAAATGAAAGGATATGGAGGCTGGAAATGGATTTGCTCATATCTAAATCATAGTAATTCAAAACATATAGAAGTAGAAAAAAATGGAGGAAAATACTTGGTAAATGACAGAAATAAATAATCTAAAAGGAAAAAGGAAGGAAGGAGGGAGGGAGGGGAACTAGTTAGCATGTTGTCCCCCCTTGATGGAACCAAAACAGCTGTCAGGTAACCACTCCCAGCTTCCTTCTTGCCACTACCACTCAGGAGAATTCTAGCTGTCTTTCAGTGTCCCCAAGTCCAGTCTTTTCAGGACTCTTCTAACAGAGAGACAAAGCCAACCTGCACAACAAAGGGCTGGGATGCTGATGGGTGGCTGGAAGCGGGTGTAGAGAGAAACACACAAACTAATCTTTTAGGGAAAATGGGGGACAGTGATGAGAACGAAATGTTAGGAAGCTAATCTGGGTTATGGTAGACTGTGAATGGTGTCCCATTGATATTCTTTGAGAAATGTAAATAATGTCAAGTGAAGTTTTGAGTCACAAGATAATTGCTTTGTTGGACAGTCATTTCCACAGAAGTGATACCCTTCTGGGATTGGGCTATGAGGTTCTCCCAGATCTGTAAGGAACAGTCACACAACCATGTGATTACTTATTGGATGTGAGAGAGACTCTCTTCACAGAAGAGGTTCTTGAATTAATACCAACAAGAACAATAATAAAAGTGCAGTGACTGTCAACATGTGCTAGCAGGCAGAAAACTTTGATTACTTCCAGGTGTACTAGGCCACTATTTGCATTATATTCCTTCGGTTTCTACTTAATCGTTGTCTGTCCCTCATTGTCTTTCTCATTTGAACAATGCTTTATATCCACAGGGCAGTTACTGTTATGGACCAAACAAGAGTAGACCAATTTAAGCTCTGTTCCCAGGAACCCCACTCATCCTGTCCCTGGACCTTGATAAATTATCCAAATCTTTCTGACTCTCAATTTCTCAAACTCTAAAATGGATCACATCGCAACCATTTTCCAACAGAACTGTTGAGAGAATTCCATGAGGGAATGGAGGTGAAGTCCCCAGCCCAGAGCCTGGGAGAGCATCCCACATAACTTAGCTCCTGTTTCCCTCTCACCTGGCTCCCTGTGAGCTATCTTGTGGTATCCTTAAATACAGAAGTAACAAAGGACCTGGGACTCTTGACCATCAGTAAACACATGTCTAGAAGCTCCTGCTTATGTCTCATTTGTCCTTTGACAAATAAACCTAATCAGCATATCTAAGAAGGTCTGGTCTATATTGTGAAGCTCTGTTCTGTCTTAAGTAGCAGCAGTGATAGTGCTGACCTCCCTGATCTACATCTTCAAGATAATGTATCTAAAGTCTCTCCATTGAGTGCAATATTTGAATAGATTTTTGGCATTAACCCTTTATTCCTGGTCTGCAGAGTTGTGTTTATTTTGTGTTTTCTCTTGTTTTGTTATAAATAAACACCAGACTTCATCAAATGATTTTTCTTCACCCGTGAAGTAATCATATGGAAGCTGTCTTTGCTCTATTAATATGAATGAATTATATTTATGTTGAAACATCCCATCCCAGAAAAGCATTACGTGATTATATCTTTTAACCCACTAATGAATTTGCATCACTCGCATCATTTATTCTCTGCTTATTTGGTATTATTAGCTCTACTGTATTTGAAAAATTTGTTTAAAAACCTCCTCACAGTCTTATAAATTACTGCTTTCTATATTTGAAGGCTATATTTTTAGGGGCATATATGCTCATGCTAGATATTTCTTCTTGCCTCATTTTAGAATGTAACATCCTATTTTCCTTAAAATAATATTTCCTTCAGTTTTTCAACTTTTCAAAAATTGTAATTCTGATAAAATATATATAATAATATAAAATGTACCAGTCTAGCTATTTTCAAGTGTACAAGTCAGTGTACTCACATTGTTATACAACAATTATCATTAACATTCTCCAGGAATATGCCAATGTCTCAGAATGAATTTTTTCAGTTTTAAGATTGCCATTCCGGATTTCATTTTATTCATATTTGCCTAAGATAGTTTTTTACACAGATTTTTGACTGTATCCTTTTTTATTCAATTGTGTGTGTTGACAACTCAATTAGATTTTTTAAAATCTAAACTTTCTAAATCTAAATTAAACTCTTAATTGATGAGTCTAATCCTTTATAGATATTATACTTATTGTTATAGTAGTGTTTTCTCACCATTTTATCATGTTTCCTGTTGTAAAAATTGAGTTACATAATTAAAACTCAAAAATCAGTATATGACACTTGATTTATCCAGTGGAAAATGAACTTGTTTCTTTTTTTCCCCTACTTTCCAGTTTATATGAAGTTAATATCAGTGTTTTATTATAGTTAGTAACTTACATGCTTTAGTGTTTATGTCTTCCATGAATAAGACAGATTTTCCAGCATGTTCTCTTAGTGACTTTGCCTTATCCCCTATTCTCACTTTCATCTCTGCTGTTATTTGTCCGAAATTGCAATTATAAATTATTTTTTCTTTTACTTTTTCTTTCTTTAGTCCTTGTCCTTTCTGTTTTTTTGAAATAGTAACATTACTTGGTATTTGGATAACTCTTCCTTTTCATACCTCTTGAGGTCCCCTCTATGGGATTTAATTTTTGGTTTTATGTAGGAATTTTAAAGTATTTTCAAAGTGGGGTTTTGTGTAGTGGAACTTCTAAGGCTGCTGCTATTGCTCTTTTATTTGTGTTTCTGATTCTTGCTTTAAGAAGTAACAATGGGGTGATTTTCAGAAGCCCAGCATGGAAAAGACCAGTTGGACTTCACTGTTCACATCTCTGTAGGTCATGGTGCAATGGGCCCTTATTTTGAAATCACAGTCTCAATTCCGAAATCCAAATGTGTCCATTTCCAGAAGTGAATCTCAAAGGAAAATGTGGTTCATTGTTATACTTTTTTCTCCCATCCCGTTTTGGGCTGTTCATGTCTGAAACCTACAATAGAACAAAGGGCATGTTGATCTCTTCATTTTTCTGCCTTAACCTTTCCAACTGTCTCTGACCCATACTCTCATCAAAATTCTTCTTGGTTTCTCTTTGGCTTCCACCAAGGTCTCAGATTGAGGAAGAAAAGGAAAGAGAGAGAGAGAGAGAGAGGGATAAGTAAGTCATTACTGGAATGAATTCCATTGCAACACGTCTCTGGGAACTCTGGACTAGGCAAATGTCTACGGCTGACTCTTTTTATAAAACATTTTTATGGATTTGTTGGAAGGTCACTCCTAGGCTCCTGTTTCTTGCTGTTCACAGATAGGGTTAGATGTGGTACTCTTATACTTGATCCCTTTCAATTATTTTTCCAGTCTTAGGATTCTAGTGACACCAAACTCAAAACACCACCAACAGTTTCCTTTCACATTTCAAAATGACACCATGGAATAGGTCAAGAGATATGTATAACCCATTGCACACTCACAGTCCGCTCTCTCATTTGGCCACGGACAGCTAGTTCACAGGAAATACCAATAAATCCTTTGTTCCAATAACTTAGGAAAGCAAATTGATGCCAAAGCAATGTGCTGTCCTGACTCTGACCTCAAAGCTCTTAGATTCTTATTTTCTAGAGTTCCAGGTAGAAGAGACACCATTCTCGGCATCTACCGACTACTGGGAACACATCAAGTTTCTCCAGGTGCTTCTACTGTAAGCCCATATCACTTGCCTTCAGTTGAAAAGAACTTATCACTGGAACAATTTTCACTAAAGAATTATCCTAACAAAATCTGCCCTCTCTTATTCACAACTGGTTTAGGGGGCTGAATAGACAATAGTTATGCTTTTGGTATCAACTTGCCTAGTTTCAAATGCTTGTGCCATATGATCTTGAAAGAGTAATGTATCTTCTGTACGCCTGTTTCATTATCTATAAAATAAAATAGTAGGACTTACTCTAGATTTCCTGAGTATTAAATGAGATTGCATAAAAATGTTTACCAAACATATTAAGAGTGCCAGCTATTATCACAGCAAATTGCAAATCTCTATATAAGTTACTGTAAAGGAGATGTTATCATTGTGATAGAATGGCCCAACAGGTTCCTCATTTTGATTTTGGAGTCAGAGCTTATACATTTCCCTGAATCTGAATCCACATGGGTATGAATCAGCTTGAAGAAAACCCCTAGATAATTTTATCATTATTTCCATATAATTTGGTGACAACTTGCAAATGACTATCAAAATGCAAATTGCAGAGATAACGTTTCTACTGAAAATGAATAGGGCTGCTATTCCCTCACTCTCTGGTGTGATCATTTATCACCCCGGTGGCAGGGAACTTTGGTGACAAGGACCTAGGATGCCCTTTCTTCCTTTGAAAACTAACAAGTATAAACCCATGAAAATTCAGCTCAAGTTCATCTTAGTGTAAGCTGATTTTGACCAGCCTGCACAAGTCAAGTTGTTGCCTTTCCTTCTCCAGATTCCCATAGTCTTTTGCACAGTTCCCTTTTCTTGGTCCGCTCCAGAGCATCTGGTTTCTGTCTGTGTATGTGGTCTCATTGCATTAACCCCTTTGCCCTCACTCTTAAATATGACTTTAGGTCTGGGTATTGTCCTCCATACCTTTAATTCATCTACTCTCAGTGGCTAGTATGACCAGACACTCTAGTTTCTCTCCCTTTCTCATCTGATAATCAGGGAGCTTTTAGACCCCTTGTATCTGACACCCTAGGGTTTTATTGTCCCTAATGGTAATTTAGAAACTAAATAGAGGTGGAAATAGAGGCTTACAGCATAGAAGAAGGAAGTTCTATATCTGGGAGTAAGAGGAATGGGGAGGAGTGGAAAGCAAAGGTCTGAGATTTTTGTCTTAAAGGCAGAAATGTTTTCCAGGTGTAGATGTGCAAGTGTAGACTTATTTAAGGTGGACAAAATACATTGACAAAGCATGGAGAGACATGGAAAAGGTTGCCATGACATGACCATGTCAGAGACCATGAAGACAACTGATATGTGGGAGTATAAGATGTGAGGGCTGGGGAAAATAATAGATAGCAACACTGAGAAGAGAGGGTGGAGGTTAATGAATGCTAGCTTGTAGAAATTTGGGTTTTGCCACAAAGTATGCAATAGGAAATATGTTCTGTGACATTAGTCTTAGACATATCTTTAGGGACTTTACTTCAGTGGCAAGGGAAACATACTGGAAATCATCACACTAAAGGATTCTTCATAGCAAAATAAACTATTATAAGAATGGAAAGATAGCCAACCAAATGGGAGAGGGTAGCTGTACATCATACATACAATAAAGAGTTAACAATTAGAAAATATAAAGAAGTCATACAACTTAACAACAAGAAGAACCAATAAATAACTCAATCAAAACATGGCAGAAGTTCTGAATCTTCTCCAAAGAAGAGATACAGATGACCATCAGGCACATGGGAAAATGCTCATCATCATTTATTATTAGGGAAATGCATACTAAAGCCACAATGAGATATCATTTCACATCTGTGAGACTGGCTTATATCAAAAAACATATAGAATAGCCTATATCAAATCAAGTGTTGGCAAGGGCATGGAGAAATGAGAAACCTTGTGCACTGTTGGTGGGAATGTAAATTAGGGCAGCAACTTTGGAAAACTCAAAGAGTTGAAAATAAAACTATCATATGATCTAACAATTCCACTTCTGGGTACCTATCCAAAGAATGTGAAAATACTAATTTGAAAAGATACATGCACCCTCTGTGTTCATTACAACACTATTTAATATAGCCAAGAAGGGAAAATAATCCAAGTGTCTACTAAGGGATGGTGGGATAAAGAAGATGTGGTCAATAAACAATGGAATACTACTCAGCTATGAAAAAGATGAAACCTTGTCATTTTCAACAACTTGAATAGAACTAGAGTGGATCATGTTAAGTGAAATAAGTCAGAAAAAGGAAGGCCAGTACTAAAGGATTTCACTAAATATTGAATAATAAGAAACAAAGCAACCAAATAGACAAAACAGAGCAAAAACTAACCCATGGACTCTCAACAACGGAACTAAGGTTACGAGGAGGGAAGGGGGTGGAGTGGGAGTAAAGGGTGGTGGGGCACACTGGGCAGTGGAGGAGATTACTAGATATTTGGTGGTGGGTGTAGTATGGTATCATACTTTAGATGGAGCATGAACCTGCATACCTAAGACTTACACAGTATTCTGAAACAGTTTACCTCAATTAAAATATATTTTAAAATACTTAAATGTACGTAATTTTTATTATGCAGATTTCAGCTGAAGTGATCATTAGTAACCAACAGCTGACTTTGCTACACTTGCTCTGCTTATTTGTTCTCATCTTGGTCTTTCCCTGGGCCCTGGTCCTGCTGCTTTGAAGACAGGATGGTAGCCATTGGATAATGTGCTCCTTCTTCTGCCCAGAATCCTCTGTTCTCAGTTGAAGACTGAAGTTCAAAACCATCCTCTTCTATCCCTTGTAGGATGAGATGATTGGTCCTAAGAGTTTGCCTAGCAATCTGAGTGGAGAACTGGATGCTGGCTTCCTAAATTTTTGACTTCTACTTCGGGTTTAAAACCTTAAAGGGATTACTACAGAGAGGTGTACCCTGGGTATGGAATTCAGTGGTGCTGTTTTGTTGGCTGATTACTATGTTTGCTTCCAGGTTCAAAATACATACAAACAAGACTTGATCTTAAGAATTGTAAATTCTTTCCCTGGTCTCCAGAGAAAAAGAGTTACCAGAAAGCATTTCATCAGTATGAAATCCTAATTGTGGCTCCAGGTCATTAGATTTTAATAAGTCAGTGTGGCTGAATGATGACTTAAGAGACTTGCTATTTCCAGAAGAAATGACAGGATTATGAGAAAAGCTCCTAATGACTGGTATCTCATGGTGGAATCTTAATTACCACAGAATTCATAGGAAGCATCTGATAGCTCTTCAGATGATTTGATTAGAAACCACATTTTTAAATCTCTCCCAGATGAGTCAGTGATAGCATCCCGTGGAAGCCAAGTCAGTGTGTAAAGTCTCATGCATGCAATAAATTTCAACTTCAAGAACAGCAAAATTCCCTCAAGACCTCCATTTTCAATTTCTCGTCTAAAAAATCTTCTTTCTTTTTTTTTTTCATGACTAGAACTTTCCAGGTTAAGAATAGTTTGGAGTTAAAATGTTATTCTTGGTGTGTCCTGGTGGAATAGCAGTTTGGTCCACCACCTCTGACTGAGCACAGTCCACATACATCCTAAGGACCTGGACTTACCTCCCAGAGCTGGGGTAACAACCAAGATGAACAACTAAATAAAACAAATTGCTTCTTCTTCCTCCTCATCCTACCTGCCTGCCAACTCACCTTCATTTCTGCCTGCAATTTCCTTTAAGAACATAAAATGAAATAAACATTAAAATAAAATGCTACTCTAGTTGACACTTCTTGTCATTTATCTATCATTATTGGTAGAGAACATGCAAACCCCACGGCATGCTCTATGAGATTCCAGACCATATACAATCAGTCTGTTCATTCACATGTTTACTTAGCAACGAGTAGCCACTAAACTTCTGAACTAGGTAAGGGCTGGATTCTGGAGCAGCAATAATGGTGAGCAAAAATAACCATCATGTCTTTCATCCTTGAGCTTAAATGTATTGGGACAGAGACACTTAATTAAAAACTACCCAGTTATGTAAATGGGCCAATATGGTGCACTAAAACAGATATTACATAAAATTGACTTATATTAATCAGAGAAACCTGGCTTACTGAGAAAAATGATCATTGGGCTGAGATCTTGAAGAATGGGAGTAACTTAGAGAAAGGAAGTTAGGGCAAGAGTTGGGTGGTAGAGGGTGAAGTTGGGAATTGCTTTCTGATGACAGGGACAAGAACGCACACAGACCCTGGAGCCAGATGGAACTGGAAGATAGTAAGTGTGGTTGGAAAGCAATGGGGAATATGTGTAAGGAGTCCATATATAAGAAACATTGCACCAACCATGCAGATGAAAAGTTTAGAGATCAAATGCTAAAGAGAGAAAATGGGTGGAGCCATTTAAAAGGGCATCAAGAAGCAGCCTAGAGTCAGAATTAAAAGAAGCTGAGAGAGGAGTGGAGCATGGAAGATAGAGAACATCTAATTTATGCTGGAGATTCAGAGAGGACCTCTTAGAAGAAGTGATAGGTGAGTTGAGAACTCAGGGGCAGGAATTAATGGCGAAAATCAGGCAGAGGGGAGTGAAATAAATGATGTAGCTCAGGATGGGGGACAGTGAAGGTGTATGAGGGCATCTGCAGAAAATTAGGCTGGTAGATGGCCTTGAAGGTCAAACAATGCAGTTTCGACCCCCAGAGAGCCAAGGAAAGAGGTAATGACAGATGTTAGAAGATTCTGGGCTGCTGGTGACCTATCTAAGCAAAAATTCAGTTTATTCAGTCACGGTGGGTATGTTCATCAACTGCAAATCTTTATCTTTTCCCTCCTCTTTTTTTTTTCTAGCAGGTAAAGTGTATTATCGCTAATATTAAAATTAAATTTAAATAAGCATCTCATACATGCCAGATTCTGTACTATTGACTTCTCCCTTTGAATTAGAAAATAGCTCTTGCAAGAATAGACAAAAGATAGAGGTAAAGAGAGAGAGGTGCATTAGTGTGTGTGTGCGCATGTGTGTGTGTATGCTTATATATGGGGAAGAAATCTGAGAAACATTTTCAAGTATGTGACAGCCTCTGACTCTGGAATAAATACACCCTCTGAAATCTCTTCAATGCCACTAGAAAGGAAACTAAACTCCCCAAGAGTTCACATCCTTTATTCTCACATTTCTAGACCTTTTCCACACTCGTGTGTTTTCACCCCACCTCACTTCCACGTGTGACTTTCTCCATCTGGGTTGTTTTACCAGACACCCCCAATCGTCGGTTACCCAAATCCTTTCAAGTATCACCTGAAATGTGACTTCCAAGAGACGCCCAGCTCCCCGCTGGGAAGGGCACCCTTTCTCGCCGAGATCCATAGTAATTGCACCCATCCTGCCTTGTTCCCATGGGGGAGTGTGTGAGTCACTGGCCAAGACACAGGGTAAACAGAGAGCAGTCATATTTTCAAACAAATGGACAAATAAAGCATGTGTGTTCATCTTCTCTTCGCAGTGGTAAGATTTCAGCGGGTATCTGACACTCTCTGCACATGACCTATGTGTATTATCATATTGGTGCTATATATTTTCTCTCATTAAAGATTCAAAACTCAAAAAATGCATAATAGAATTTAAGTCATTTGTTCTTGTAAGGTTTACATGAGTCAATAATTGAGACTCAATTAAAACCAAATTTGGTGACATCATCCAGGGATTCTCAACCAGGGACACAAGGCCCTGGAGTTGGGGGCTGGACTTGTGGAAGGCATTTCTGATCCTCTCAGTGGCGAGTGGGGGCTCCACTCACATCCAGTGGCAGGATCAAGAATACTAACTACTTTCCACACAGAGGGAGAGTCCAGCATGACAAAATGCAGGGCTCGGCGCCCAGTGCCACCCTTAAGAAACACTGCCCGCTGTAAATGACATCGAGTGGCTAGAAAGTGTTTTAAATAATTTACATAAACTATTGCAAATTATTATAAACAGACGATCTTCAATAAGCAAAGTAATTCCAGATGGATTATGATTCTTTTAGTGCAGGAATTTTTTTTTTCTATTTTATATCAAGACTTCACACATTTATAGCATATGTAAGTATGGCTTATTGTTAGAATGTTAAATAAAGTATATACTTCATAGTTAAAAATAGGTTTTAAAGAAATTTGTAAATTCTATGCCTCGGGAGAAATTAAACAAAAACAAGAGAACGTTTTCCTGATGCCCTCTCACAGTCCTGCCCAGGCTGTGATACTAAAATCCTGGGGAATGTGAAGCACAGGCCAAATGGTCCAGACTAGGAGACCCACCCCTCTGGCTCACGCAGAAGCAGTCACAGAGAAAGAACCCTGCTCCTATAAGCAAGGCCATAGGGCTGGACTGCGCTCCCTCTGGCCAGGACAGCGGCTGCCCCTTTGTGTGAACTTTACTGCTGGAGAAACAACTCAGAGAAAATGCGTGCATTTATATCCAGCACACAGATGACCTCACAAGGCATGCTACAGCCTCATGAGGACTTTTTTTCTTTTTGCCTAACTAAGCAAATAGCAGGGGTTAGCCGTAGAAGGCAAAGCACAGACTGTGGAATTGGAGGTGGTATCAGGAATGAGAGTGGCTGAATGTTTGAAAGGAGGAAGGTCAGCCTGCAGGACTTTGTGAAGCCCCCTGTCACCTTAGCCATGATGGAACGGTCCACTTCTCATATAAATATATGGTGACACATACATGACATATATATAGCAAATAATACTCACATGAATAATATATAAAATAGCTATATTCTCAATCACTAATCATTTTATTATGATACAAATTTTGTTTTGATAATATATAAGGTTGTATATATTATATTAATATATGTTCATTATTTATATTATTATATCTTAACAATACTTTTATTATGATGAGCAATGATTTTATGCTCCCTATCAATCCTGGAATGCTATGAGAACAGTGATACTATTCTATTTATTCCTGTGTTCCCAATACCTAGGAGAACACCTGACCACTTCCTCCCTTATGCTTCATATACATTTCCGTTTTACTCCAAAGCACATATGATTTTTCAAAATTTACATCCTTGCCACAATCTATGGCATGATATCTGGAGAGCTGTGACTATCTTGTATTCACTCTGTGGCCACAGAACCTAGCTGAGTTCCACAGACTCAGGAGGCACTCCGCACATCTTGGTCAAATCAGATCAAACTGAATTAGTGAAAACAAAGCATTGAAAGCTCTAGTCTGAATGAGCTGAATAATCCAGGATGGCACTATAAAAAAATTAAGTATCAAAAAAAAAGGGACTGGTGGAATAAGGGGACTCTAGCTAATATGTCAAAAGATAAATTTAGCTAGCTTGGAAGAAAATGAGTTTCTTGACACAGGAAGTGTCAGGAAGAGTGGAAGTTTTGGCAGAAGAGATGCAGAGACTCAACCATCAATTTACAGCATGTGGATTCATTACAATGACTTGTGATTAGAGAAAGCCCAGGAGTAGAGAGAAACATAGAGGTTTTATCTGGCTGCTCTACAAATATAGAGCCACTCTCAGCATCTCAAGAATATCCTTTGCTTGATATTCAACACACTGGAAAAGACATTAGGGATAAATAGAGAAATAAAACACATTGCCTGCCTCCAAATCTTTCCCAAGTCATCTCTAGCTCATGATCTACAAGCCAAGTAGTTCCTTCACTTAAACTTTTTTGAAGCAGATTTCTTAAAATAGGGAGAATCTGAGTTAATAAAAGTACCTATCATTACTTTCTCCAAAATAACATTTTGATAAAATGTGTTTGGTATTTTGAATGAAATATAAGATGATCCATTGTTTTAAAGAGAAGCATCCATTAAATACTGGTTCCTTTCCTTTTCTCTTTGAAAAATGACATGGAGGGTTAACCATTCCTAAGAGTGTTTGAGATAAGTTGGTTGATCTTAGTCAATGGTTTAGAGATCAGACTTTTAAACAGACTGTTGATTGTCCAGGATGTTTGTTCTCAACAACAGGAGTGATAAGAGGAGAAGAAAGAATTCTTCTCACTCCTATTGCCAATGGCTCTTCCTGCTTCTTTGAGACAATTATCAAAACTCGATCTGGTTTCTCCACTCTCACTCTGAGTGAAGAGAAGAGTCAATGAGCATACAGACCAGCCAGTCTTTCTTCATTCCATAGTGGAACAGTATTGCAATCTGGTTATAGTCTGAGATTCATCACCTACTCTCAAAGAAACAGATTCTTCATGGTTGCTGCACCTCTTCTTTATTTAGATCACCACTCTGAATATCAATAATCAGCATTTATGATCATGATAATACTGACTCTCTGTGGATTAATGATGACAACAGGAATCACAATCATGGACTGGGTATGTATGTGCTTTCCATGAGAGTATCAATGTACTATTTTCAAAAGATTTCTATGACCCCTTGAGAATTCTGAATCTGAATGAATATGTTTTACAGTGATTTTCTGTGATGATGGAAATGTTCTATGTCCACAACATACAACAGAGTAACCTCTAGCTCCATGAGCCTACTGAGCATTGAAATACAGTTATCAGAAATGATGAAAGTTTTGAATTTTGTTTAATTTTAACTAATTTATGTGTGAAGAGACACATGGTCTAATGGCTACCATACGAGATAACGTCAATCTGTAGGATGGGTCCCAAGTCCCTTGGCATTGGAATCCTCTTATTATTTAGTCCTAGTATAACATTATCTGCCTCATTTCCTACCATCTTTTCTGTCTAATTTTCTCACAAGCAAAACTCTTTTTAACCCCTATGCCTTTGCTCTAACACTTCTCTTTACAAAAGTAGCCTTTTCCTCATCATCTACTTAGTATATTTCTATTCAAATTTCAAGACTGAAATTAAATGACACATGTTCTGGGAAGCCTCCCACAACTTCTCTTCTGCCTCATAATAAATCACTCTGTCTCCTGTAATTCCAAAGCACATGGTGTCTGCTTCTATTATAGCACTTTATCATGTTGTATTGTAATGATTTGTTTACGGGGCCTCCCACCCACTAGTCTAGGAACTCCAAAGGGCAGGGACTCACTCTTTTTGATTTCTGCAACATTATCACCTAAGGGCACTCTCATTGGTAAATGTGTGGTGAACAGATGCAAACCTGCAAAATAAATTCATCATTTAATCAATCAGTGTTTAGCTCAAAGAGCTCCCTGAACTGACAGACATTAGTAAACCATTGCAACATCAAAGCTGTTGAAGCCAATCAGAGATATCAGGCACAGATCTGTACTCACACACAGTACCTCTAGCTACACGGTTGACATGGACTCTTAAATTCACTTTAAATTGGAAAAAACATGGCAGGTGCTCAGGGCTGGGAGGATTAGCTGGAGGAAGCTGAAAACTACAGATGCTTAGAATAAGAAGCCAGAATCCTGAGACCAATAGGGGTTCAGGAATTTTGAATAGTTACTTAGAGGTTCCTTTAATAGACCAGACACAAACATGTTAATAAATGTTGCATCAGCTCACTAATATGTGGAACACAACAAAGAAACAACAAAAGAACGCCATTATTCTTTACTCCAGAGTGGGAGGAAGATCTGCTGGACAGCACCTACAGTTAACAATATGGTATTGTGCATTTTAAAGTATGTCAGGAGGACAGATATCATGTTAAATGATCTTTACACACACACACACACACACACACACACACACAGAACACAAGAACATTTTTGGAGACAACAGATGTGCTTAGTACACTGACTGTATGATAATGTCATGTGTGTGTTCCATAGAGCCACTCATCAAGACGTGTACATTAAATGTGTGCAATTTTCTGTGTATCAATTATATTTCAATAAAGATGCACATGTAGACAACAGATGAGTTCTCAGAGAATAAGTCAGTGTGACACAGATTCATTCAAGTCTCATATATATAAAGTCAAAAAATACAGTCTCAAAATATAAAATCAAATTTCTTACAACCAACGGTGGTGGTAACAGTGTGTGCCGAAAGCTCAGTATATGATAGTAAAGAGAGTATCAGGGAAGGGAAGGGATGCGATCCATGCTAACAGCCTTCCTGTCATCTAATTTTGAGTGAATAAAATATAGACTATCATAGAGACAGCACCGATATTCGGCCTGAACATGCCACTATGGCTGACTCGCGGTTTTCAACCAGAGTTCATCATTAGTGGCTGATGTACGTTAAATTTTCTGAATACTCCAGAAGAGGAGAAGGGAAAACCTTTCTTTGCTTGAACTCTTCTTCTGGGATTCACTTCTTTCATTTAAAAGTCTTTAAAAGATAATAGTAGAAACTTAAAATGCCACTCTAGCATGCCACTGAACTACTTCACAGAGAGAACTATATTATCACGTGGGAGGGAGGCTTGTGTTTGTTCATGAGCCCAGCCTCTTTTTACAGACAGTTCAAAATATCAGAAAGTTACTCTATCTATATTCAGCCATGTGAATACAGAGTCATTAAATAATCGAGTCAGCAGAGTGTGCTGAATTTTCTCAGCTGTTGGCCCTTGGGCTTGACCACTGATGCTTTCCTCTCTAATGCACTGAAAAATTTCCAGCCACAAAGATGCAGCTGGTATGAGTGAGTCAAGACACCCTCTCCTTCAGAATCTCACTTCCTTGGCCAAAGCTTGTAGACATGGTGCAGGGAGGACTACTTGAGGTTACTGCGTAAGTTGACCCGACTCTTGCGTAGACAGACCCTCCTTATCAGTAAGACCTGCTGGCCCCAGCCTTCTGGGTTGGGGGTGGCGAAAGGGAACATCTATACTCCACCAATGCTGCTCCTCTTTTTGAAATTCCACGTAAGTGCTATCAACGAGAACAGGAGGAGTGTAAGTTACAGCTGAAGAGCTAACCAGTAAACTCGGTTTCACAAGAAAGAGGAGAAACCATAAAATCTTTAAAAAGCCTTTTATGGATGAACTGTTTTAAGCACGACCACGTTCCTGAGACACTCGATGGTCCCGAGAGGCAGGGTGCTACTGGAGTTTATCCAGGGCTTCAGATGCTGTGAAGATCGGCCGGTATCCTTGCCAGACAGGCTTGTCCATCTTCCCATCAGTTTCAAGGCATTTAATAAAAACAGGCTGCGTTAATGCATGCTTGTTTTATGGACTGCTCCACAGGGCCTCACATGGGTAAGCCTGTAGACCCAGCCGTGCATGGCAAACGGCAAAGCAGATGGTTTCAGTTTAGATAGCGGCTGTCAATGGTTTGGTGCGAACAGCTCTTGCAAACCAGCATGAAGCTAACAGATTGCGTGGTGGCTGTGAGAAGCCTATGTAATTGGAAACAGTAGCCACTTAAAATGGGGGCACATTTTCAATCTTGATCAGAATGGCTCCAGTTTGGAAAAAGAGGGTTGATTAACCAAATGTGTTTTGGGCTGTGATGAACTGAAGATGAAGAAAATTTGGCTAGTATTTCAGCAGAGTAGAGGGAAAGGGGCATGGTTGGTCTGCTGCATGATCAAGGATGTCTGGATTCTAGAAAAACCCTATTCTCTGAAGACTGGCCAGCCATGGAGGAATAAACAGAAAGCTCAGAGGAGCTCAACTGGCAAGTTGCCTGTCATAGTAGCTGGAGTTACGGTGGCAACAAGGTCAGATGTTTGGGCAAACTACTTGCAAGCGCATGAATGACCAGAAAAAGCAGAGACCAACGGGGGTTCTTTGGTGAAAGAAAGCACAAGTGCAGATGATTTTTGGAGACCCCACAGAGAGGACTTATGAAAGTCTGCAGCAGATGGCATGCCCCTGGGCTCCAGGCCAGGCTTAGATCAAAGACTGTGGAAGTTGAGGGGAGATAATCTGGGCAAGAAAGGGCTATTTCCCAGAATGCCAGTGAAATGAAACTATTTGCTGAATCAGTTATAGGGCACACAGAGCAGAGCAGGGACTGGACCATAGTCTCAGAGGCAACATGGCAAAAAATGTGACTTTAATATTTACAGACATTTACTGAGTAACTCTCAGGTCCCGGGCTCTCAGATCTGCTGGGGTACCCTTGTACCTCAGTGAGGTCTGGATGGGAGGGGTGCTGGTCCTGATCCCTTTTCCTATAACTCTGTTTCTTCCCTCAGTCGCATCAGCATTTTCTTCTGAAGCTTCCTCTGCCCTCCCTACAAGGTCAAATTCTCCTGCTATTCAGTGTGCTGTGTAGTTGCCAGCCTAGCACCTGGAAGTTTTAATTTTTGATGCATTAGATGATTTGATTAACTTATTTGTTGAACTATTGGTACCATGATATTGGGGGTCATTTCTAGGATGTTTTTCTCCAGTGCTTTGTCTCTCTCAGGCAGAAAGCACTCAGAATATTTGTTTGATGAATACATGGATGAGTAAAAGGGAGAAAAAAATGTTCCTTTTATCAAAGTTCTCAGAATCCAGCAAATAAACAGAGTGAAGATGGCAAGATGGGAGGAAGCACTGGGCTCCATGCCCAACTGAGACTGTCAAGGAAGTGAAAGAAGGCTTCCTGGAAGGGGTGACCCTTGAACCAAAGTCACTTACAGTGAAGGTGGTCCAGTGAAGGCCGCGGAAGAGCAGCGGAAACTCCATGGGGCACCTAGAGAGATGGGCTGGGAAATGGTAAGCAGAATGGAGTCACTGTTGGGTGTCTCCTGGCCCAGCATGATATGCAGGGTAGAAGGAAGGGGCCCAGGTAAGGCTGGCCAAGGATAGAAAACCAAGTACTGTGGGAAAAGCAGTCTTTTTAGGGGGTAAAGTCATCTTTCTCTGTCAGAGTCACTATAGAAATGACAGAGCCTGTGACCTGGCTGCCTAGATGTTATGGGGCCACATAGAGTCCCCTAAGCCTGTCTCAGTCCTCTGAACCCACAGGGTCTGACACTGATCTGCACTTCCCCACAGTGGCCTGTCCTGGGCCTGGCCCTGTCCTTGCTGGGTGTCAGGAAGGCCGGCCGCCCAGCCAGAAGCACCTTGGCAAGGAGGGCTGGGACTGGGGGTGCCTCTGGCTAGCCTGGCTTTCCCTGATACTGAAGTGCTATCTTCTTGAGTCAATTTCCTCCGGTGATAACGCTCACCCCACACAAATGGCCTGTGTGAAGGAGCCATTCTTTCCTCTGCCTGTTTCCACTGCCGGACTTAGCTCTTCTGGCAAAGCTTGAGGTGCTAACATGACAAGGTCACCCAGGAGTTGAGAGACACACGTACGCACAGGACTGAGTCAAAGGAGGCTCAATGCCATCTGGCTCAATACTGTCATTTGACAGACAAGAAAACTGAGACTCAGACTGGGCAGGGACTAACTCAAGGTCCCATAGAGTCACCAGCAAAAGGCAAGAACATAGGACTTTTGACATTTTCCTTCTGGTGCTGACACATACACACTAAATAAGCCAACATCTGAAATTCCATTTTCAGAAAAGAAAACATTCAGATTAGTTCTTCGAACAGTAATCATGCTATTGAGTCATTCAGGACACCTGAGACTCAACTGTGAGACTTTGGGCAAGTGCTTTACCTCTGTGAGTCTGTAAAAGAGGGTTGAGAATAGTCATACCTCTCACATTGCCCCTGTCCTTGAAAAGTTCACAGTCCACTGGTCCACTGAGAAGACAGGTGCCCCAAACCAATCATGATAGAAGATGAGTTTGATTCTGCAGATGTGTATGCAGTATACAATAAGTGCAGGGAATGAGTTTCTAGGAGCACTAGGGAGGGCTTCCCAGAGGACACTATAGCAGGGATTTTGCAGTCATTATAAGGCACGATGGAGCCACTGAAGGTATAAGAAGCCCTGTTTACCCCACATGTATGAGAACTCCCTTTACATTCTGTGATTAGAGTATCTAATGCAAAGAAGAGGCAAGGGCTGGGACGTGGGGCTGGAGCAGGGTCTGGTCTAGATGATGAAGGGAATAGGGATGGTGGTCAGAACTGAGTGCAAAGCAATTATTCTTATTCATCAAGTTCAATGTCAAAATAATCAAATCAACAAAATACATGTCTTTGAAATTTGATGTGAAACTAAAATCTAATGATTGATTTTAATTCATCTTATAGTTCGTAATATCCAAGTTGTTCATCTGAATTGCACTGCTTTCATAGTTTTCTTAACACTTTTTGAAGACTTACAAGTATAAGGAATGTATAACTACTTTCGTATTAGCATATATTTAAAGAGCAGGAGTCAATTTTATTAAACCCACCTGGAGGGTGCTGTGGAGGACAGAAAGTTAGGAGCTGGAATGGAGTCAAGAAAGTTAGGTAGGACGATGTTGCAACTGTCCAGGTGAGAAATAGTCCTGTGGACAGAAGATAGTACATGGTTTCAAAATGTGATCTCTCATGTCTCACTCTCTGGGGAGGACTTCAGTTGCTCACATATCTTTGAACTTGGAGAAGTAAAATCACTTCTCTAAAGCTTCATCTTCCTCTTCTGTAAGATGAAGACATAATTTAGCAAACTAACTCATTAGAGATTGTAAAGGTTAATAATAATCTAAGTGAAGTGCTTAGCACAGAATGTGGCCAAAGTATAGGCTCAATAATCATCAAAAGATTTCAAGGCAAATGATACCAACTGCAGGAGGGCCAGAGAGAACACTGAGAGGAAGGTGCTTCTGTCTACAGAAAGGCAAGTGTCATTCCATTGGAGCACTGTACCTGGAACCGCTTTCCAAAATAAGACATTTCTAAATACCTACTCTATAAATTCCAGATCTCCTAGGTTGGGGCTTGACAGTTGCCATCCCATATGCCTCTCTAGTCCCTCTCCCTGTGCTCTGTTGGTACTGATAAAGACTGTTCAAAAATTGTGAATAATAAGTTTGAGAGTTCCTTTCATCATCTCAGTTTAATACTTAGGAAAAAAAATATCCCAAGAGTTACCTTCACTCTAACCCAGGTTTTATGGTTTGATGTCCTCCATTTTTGTTCTAAATTCTATTTGTGATAGCTTTAGTAGCTTTTGGGGAAAGTTGCAGTCTCCTAACTTAAATGAAGGCAAGTCATTTGAACGTCAATACTCTGTTGTGTTAGAGCAAATTGTATCTCTGATGCACTTATATACAGTTTGAGAGACCTTAAGAATTGTTGTCCAGCAGAATTTGGAAATTAGAGACCTCGATGTCCTCCTTTCTTTATTCATTTAATTATTCACTCACTCATTTATAGATTGAACATATTTTTATCAAACTCTAACTTTTTGTTGTACCCTATGGTCTGTACTGGGGCCACAAAGATCAGATACAATTAGGAGTTAAGACCTCAGAGAACTGTTCTTCCAATGAATAACCATGTGATTGCATGTAACATCACATGTGTGGTAAATGGAGGTAAGTGTAGCTCTGAGTTTGTGTGTGTTTTTTTAAAGGAAACTGGATCCCTGGGGGTTTTGAGTCATGGTTCTGCCACTTTTGAACCACATGACTTTGTCAAGGAAACTGAGCTCCCTGTGTCTCAGTCACATCACCTGTAATACAGGGTCTGACTTACAGTGGAGTACTGAGGACTGTAGAAAGCACAGTGTGAATGTTTCAGTATATGAATGGGTGATGGTGAGAACTTAGTAAATAATCTCTTCCTTTGTCCTGGCTTGCTTCAGGTTATTAACATGTCAGATGAAAAAACAAATTCTATTCAAAATGAACTGTTTTGAAGTTATAGAGGTTGGAACGAATCTGTATTTGCCAAAATACTCTCTCTCCTTTTCAACTCTCTAGACTGAGTTCCAGGACAACAAAGAAGGAAGACGGGGTGGCATTTGGGTCCCTGCATCTGGTAACAAACTCTTGACACTATGGCAACGGCTGTACATAGCAGTGAGAGTCCCGTTCATCTCTACTGACCACCAATGGTACGCCACCTGTATTCTCTACTAGCTAACAACATCTTGGGGGAAGAAACTGGGGCCCTGTTAATATTTCACCAAAGCACCTCCTCCCTGTGGCTGGTAACTCAGACACTGCACAAGGGGAAATGTTCTCTTAATGGTCATCAGCCCTAGACTGCAGTGAAGGACATACAGCAGCTGTTACATTAAGTATGGATATAACCAAACCATAACATACTATGCATGGAGAAAAGGACTACAAAGAAATACATTAAAAGCATAAGAATGGGAAATGTGATTGGATTTTTCTTCCCTTTACTTCTGTACATTTACCTAAACATAAATACCACATATTCCACTTTCAATGTTGAGATAAATACAATTACTAAAGAAACACAACTTCAAGCTCATAGGTAGACTAGGATAAGCATTATGTTAAAGCATGAGGTTGACTTGAGCATAGATACCTCACTCATTTTGTCAAAGCAAGAATGTCATGTCTGAGATATTAGCTAGGTAGGGGGTCCTCTCACTCTGTTCTCTCTTCTTCCTCTTTATTCTGTAAGTCTACTCCTATATATGTCCCACAGGGTCCTCTCCCATAGTACTTGTGGCACTCTGCACCTTCTTAGTGCTGAGTGTGAGTTACTCAAGGCCAATAATCTTGTCTGGTTCTGTTACTTTAGAATCCTCTGTCCATAAGACATGATGCCTACATAATGATATAATAATAACAGCGACAATAACAGTAATGAAGTAACAGATATGATAAAGATGGCAGACAGTAACAACAACAGTCAGAGAGAAAAGAGGAGAAAAGAACTAACAATTTATCATCTATTTGCTAGGCCCTTCTGAGGATCATTCCATCTTGAGAACTAGAAACTTAGGTGCATGATTCATATTTCTAACTTACAGATGACAAGCTGAGCGCAGAGAGGCTGAGTGACCTAGCATCCAAGTTCTCTCAGCTGGAGTGTGTAAGCTGGGCTATTAACCTAGAGCCAAAGATGCTGTGCTGTATGTGGCTGAACAATGACACCCTGGCATTGAACAAAATTATTTGTCAGATGAAACTATTATTGGACGTTTGGCCAATCACACATACATAAAAGGCAAACAATCCAATGAGAAATGAAAGAAAAGCTAAAAACTTTCAGGGACCCGGCAGCAAAGGTAGAGCAGTGGGGCAAATTGAGACTGCAGGTCTCATGAAACCATTTCACTTTCTGACCACTTGACAGGAGGATCAGCAGGGCTTTATGGTGCAAAAAGAGAAATCTTAACCAAGTCTGAGCAGAACCGTTGTTCTCAACACACTTCATATAGGACTTAAAAGTCCTAGGAAGAACTGGAAATTGGCATCAGGGTCCACTGACAGGTAATGATCACTTGTTCTAGGTATTAAATGTGTAATACAGCAATATTTTCAATTCAGTCCCACCTATGAATTCAGTACTGCTCAAGTGACCATCTGTTGTCTATAAAATCTGCGATACAAAAATGGATATAAATGAGTACATGGAGTGTCATTCCTGCTGAGTAATTCCCTTTACGAATAACCTTATTAGGCATTTTCTGCCTCTTTGTAGCCCGTTAGCCTGAAACCAGGTGCTCCAACGTAGATTCTTGCTGAGTGACCCAGAATAAATCCAGAGAATGGGGACTTCCTAGTGATATTCTTCAACCTTGTCACTGAGTTCAGCTCTGTGTCTTGAGTTTAACTGCTAAATTTTTCTGTTTGTTTTGCAAGCTATGGTAATTGAATTATTTCGGAGGAAGAGAAATAGCTGAATGTCTTACAAGCTTTGATTAAGTACATTATCTTCCCATAAAATTATGCACATTTTGGAAAGTGCATTATGATTTTTAAAAAATATATGTTGTCACTTAAGAAGAGAATAAAATGATAATTAAGTTGAGCTCATTAAGCAAACTGATCATAAGAAAAGCAGGTTACATTACTGGTTTGTTTACTATTTGACTCAAGGAACTTCAGAGAACAGTACAGATTTAATTCAAATTTCTGCTCTTTCTCTATCTTTGCATCATTTGGTATTCATTGAGCTCCTATATATGTGTCAGGCATTGTTCTCAGTCATAAATATTCAAGAAGTGACTCAAATACTGACCTGCTTTAGTATGTTTACAACATAGTGAAGAGGATAACACAACCAGGTTATGTATTCTAGAAAGCACCGGGTAAATTCCTAATTATCCTTTAAAACAGCTCAGCTGCCACCACCTCCAAGAAATTTTCCTCAATCTGAAGAATGAGAAATACACCTAATTGTATTTATTAGTGTACATGCTATACTATCTTGAAGTTATTGGTTACATATCCAGCTTTTTAGTAAACCTAAGTCTTGCATCAGGCAACCATTATCTCTTTTCATCTTTGATTGCAACAAGGGGATACTAAGTGTAAAGGTGAAAAGAAAAGACTCTCTTTAAATAGTGATTTCTTGATAAGTGTGTTCATGAGGGGAAAAAAATAGCAAAAAGATCATTGAAGTCATAGGAGGGATGAGGTGGAGACACACATATAGCAGAAAGGTAAAGGAGTGGAGTAAAGACAAGAATATATCAGATATAAAAGCAAAGGGACTTATCTTCATGTTTTGGGCACTGGAAGATAGAGAAAAATTATGAACATTTTGGAAACTGTAGATAACCAAAAGGGGATGGGAAAATTGAGAAATGGAAGATAAAATTAAAAGCAATAGAATGACTATTTCAAATAACTTTATGATTTTCTTCTTATTATTACTACTAATTCCTCGAGTGGGGCTTATCCTATATTTCTGTATCCACAAGACTTGGTAAAATAACCCTATTCTGAAGGCTATCACACACTACTTGGTGCATGATGTTGAATCAAACTTAAAAACAATAATATAGGGGATAAGGATGATTAAAATAATAAGGTAAAAAAATACACTGAATGCAACTGAGGAAAGATTACTTTGAAAAGGAAACACAGAGTTCTAGCGAAAGATTATAAATTGTACACACATTTTCTACCACTTCTGTCTCCAAACTCCATTTGAACAACAGCTTAGGGCTGAAAAATAAAGACAGAAATCCAGATGATAAAGAACACAAGAGGAAACACTTTCTTTGGAAGATAGAAAACAGATGAAAATTGAATGAACAGAACCAGTAAAACTGAATTAAAAGTCAGCAACAGAGAGAACTGAGAAACCACTGCAGAATTCCCAGGACTGGTATCATTAGGTACCTCTGTAAAAGGGTTCAAAATAGGAGCATGGGATGAGCATATATTTTAAAAACTAGTGCACTCTCCCTACCTTTTACCATGTGGCTAAGTGACTGCTACTATCACATCCTGGCAGAATAACAGAAGCTTTTTCTCCTAGGGTAAAACAAAATACTTAAAATTGGAGAACAGTGAACAGAGCTGGAAGTGGGTGCAATACTAGAAAAGGGTTATTGAATAAAACTGTATACATCACATGTTGAATTATTCAGATTTTCTCCCACGTTGCTTTCAGTATATGGATTAATAGATTTGTACTGCTCATTAGGAGACTGAAGGAGACTTTTGTGGGGAATCTGATCATTCTGATGGGTAGAAACCAAAAATACTGACATTGGGGTATGAAATGACCCAACCAGATAACCCTATTCTGAAGGCTATGGAAAATCACTTCATGTACACAAAGATTTTCAGTGTCCCACACATAAATATGAGACATTGGGGTAAACATTTAACATGAAATGTTGAGACCAAAATAAACAAGCAAGATATATGGCTTAAGCAGGGATTTGAGATTTTCGTAGAATTATTACTAATATTCTCTAAGAAACCATATAAAAACACATCATACAATTTTAGATCTCGGGTACAAAGAGAAGTTTAAAGTCTTTCAAAAAGAGAAAAACCTGTCATTTGTTTTTAACAAAGAATCAAGGAACAGAAAGGTAACAGACTTTTCCAACAATTCCTAAAAGATAGGAAAAATTGAGCAGTTTTTCAAAATTGATTTCCATAAAAATCCATAAAATAGGATAGTAAAATAAAGATATTTTCAAACTTAAAAGATCTCTAAAAATGGCTGATCAAATACCCTCACTTTGGAAACCATTTAAGCATGTGCACTCCAAGAAAGAGAAAACCAAAAAAGAAGTAGAATCGAGGGAATCATGTATTCAGCACAGGAGACAAAGGAGTTTCCATGATAATGGCAAAGGAGGATCCCAAAGTGTTGGTCATTGAAGAGGCCTGGAAAGGAGTCCACTATACAGGGATGTTCAAAAGACTCCAGAGTATTTCATCTAGATGAAATCAGTGTATTACCAAATGCATTTGAATACATTAAGAGATCAGTCACAACTTTGAGAAAATTTGGGTATGCATGTGTGATAAAGCTAAGCAAACAACAAAAATCTTTTGGAAAACATAAAGATCATCATGAAAAGAAACATCAAACACAGATCAACTGTGAATAGCATTTATATAATTATAATAATGTAATTTCTCAAAATTGGTGAAATTACAATTATCTCAGGCTAATAGGAGAACAAAAATGTGCCTGGATTGAGTAGAACAGAGAAGTGAAAGAGAGCTAAAGTCTAATTTCTCAAACTGAGAGGTTAATTTAAATTTTCTAAATTTAAATTTTAAATTTTTGGAAAAGCATGAGAAGCATGATATTTAGAGGATTTGAAAGCAAAGATGAGAGGAATAAGCTAACAGATTTTAATGTAAGTACTTGTAAATAGAATTAATTCTTTAAGCTATGCATATGAATCGCATTGATAAAAATAAAAATTAAATTGAACAAATGAATGCTTCAAGTTATGGAGAAAGGTAAGGTAGTAATGTCTATCTTTGGTGCTCAGTACTATTTTAATCTCTAAAATTTCTACACCAGCACACTCACACTTGCTCTTTCTTTAAGGATTTAAGACACCCCCTGGGACAGTTTAACAATGTTTTATTTGCATTTTAGAGGCTTAAAAATCATTGCTTTTGTGATTAATTTTGCTCTGCAAGGTTAAGGCTGGCAGCCATATGTCTATTTGCCTTAGTGAATTAGGTTACAAACGCCAAGCAACGTCTTTGCCTCTCTATTCTGTACATGTGTTTACTCAGGTAGGTACCATTTTGTGGCAAAGCAGATAAGATCTGTTCCCAGGCCTGTAAGGGGTGACAAGTATATTATTTGAACATGTGGGAAAATTATATAAATAAAAAAATGCACAAGATTATCAACACCCCTGTCACTCAGTTTAAACAGGAACCAAATAAATGTCACTCTGCATCATGTACTTTGCAGCCTATCACCGAAGTGTCCACAGAGGATAAGGAGGAAGGACATGGACAGCAGCTGAGAACTCACTGAAGTAGGTATAGAGAAAACAAAAACTGCAACTTTTATTGGATATTAGCAGTTTTAAAACCATTTGCATCTTATTTGATCTCTAGACCAATCCTATCAGGTACCTAATAATACCTTGAATTTACAGATAAGAAAACTGCCCTTTAGAGTTTAAGTAACCTTTCTAACTGGAAAAGCTGAGAATTAAATTTTTGTCTGTTTCATTATCAAGACCCATCTCTGAACATTTGTACTACTTAGGTGAGAGTCCATAAATTGTGTTACTATGGTGGGAGATTCTTTTATGTATGTAGCCATACGTCCACACATGAGTGCGCATGTGCACACTCGCATTTGTTAAGAGAATGTAAGAATACTAGAGGGTTCTAGATTCTGGACATCTTGTTGTGATCTGACACTCACACATCCCCTTGCAGCTCCTAGGGGAAATAAATCTACTGGAGACAAAGTCCTTTTCATGTGCTGTCTTTGAAAGCATGCTGCTTTAGTTCTAAACATCTATTCAGTGCCTTGGTGAGCTGAATTGTGTAGTGTTGAAAATGCCTCCTGTCTGGTCAGTGACAAAGCTGGTTACCTTTTCTCTACTTTTCTAACCAGCGCTGTGTTGGAGAAGCTTGCACTAACTCATGAGAACTGTCACTACATTCTCAGGAATTCTTGCAGCCAGTGAATGTCAAGTTGGGTATTTGAAATGGGCCACACCACAGAACTTGCCACATGCTATACAAACCAGGACTCCTCTCCTGTCCCCACCTTTTCTCCCCTTCCCTCTTTGTCCTTTCTCTTCTCTGGTTTCCTTTTGTTTTGGTTTTGTTAGTGTTAAAGCTTTCCAAGTGCATCCCTGCCTAATCCAGTACCTTAGTTCCTGGAGTCTTACCTCTCAGACAGAAGAAAAGTCAGTTCAGAAAAAGAAAGCTGTTCAATGGAAGCATAAAGAGACCATTTAAGCCCTGAGCAAAGCCACTACTGGTCTACTGGTGCAGGCCTTCCTAAGGCAGGACAACAAAAGCATTGAGGGTTGGAGAGAGCCCATAGTAAAAGAGAAAATGAGAAAGGCAGAAGTGAGCAAGACAGACGCTGCACCCCTTCCCAGAGCACCAGCCTCCCTCTGCCACTGCTTGTCTCACCTCCCCTTTCTGACCCCAGATTTTAACCCCATTGTTCCTTCACAGAGAAAGCCCTATTCTCCAACACTGTGACCCATCTACTACCTTTGAACTTTATCCACGTTAAAAAGAACCCTTTGAAAGGGGACAGTTCACCTTTTGAAGGGCTATTGCAACTTACAAACCGTACACGTGAAAGCAAATCTGATCACCTCTCTGAACTACTTCTGTTTGCTGTAAAACAGGGCTTTTGTAACACCAGCCTTTCAGGGATGCTGTGAGGAGCAAATGCCAAGTTTCCCTGTATACTACCAAGCAAGACAAAAGTAAAAGATTGTCATTGTCAATAGCATAGTTACGAATTTGGGTCCTTCTAGCAGGAAGGAAATTAGGAGATCCGCTTAAATCTAACTGGAATTAGACCTCCCACCTCAGAGACTAAAACAGTTTATTTGATGAATCTTGCAATGAACCTGCAATGACATCTGTAGACATAAACAGCACATATGATCAGTTTAGAAACGTCATCCACAAGGAGCCAATCTTCATGGAAGGGAAACTCATTTAGGAAGCATGATCTCTTGCATTCAGGAGATTTCACAATTATAATGTCTCAGGGTGAATTATAAATGACCTTCACTTTCCTGTAGTCAGTAACTACCCTTGAAAGCTCTGGAATAATACATGAAGGAACTGTATTGCTCTTCTCATTTGTATCATAGGTGGTTTGATATTTCTGCTGACAGTAATGTCTGTTATGTAAGTGTTGAGTGTGTGTGTGTGTGTGTGTGTGTGTGTGGTCTGTGTCTGTGGTGTGTGTGCATATGTGTATGCATGTGTGTGGTCTGTAAGCACGCGTGTGGTGTGTTGTATGCATGTGTGTGTGTTTCACCAAAAGGGAAAGTGTATGGATTTCCCTTTTAGTTTACTCCTTGTGAAAATTTTGTCTCCACCTATGAAAAAAAAGCACACTTCCTTGTATTCTGTGGCAGAAAATTACATTCTCATTTTTCTCTTTTTTTGGTTTGGTTAACACAAAGATTCAATTCAATTTGGTCCTCACCTGTAGAAATTGCCTGTGAATATAATTTTTTTCAAGATTTTACATTTTCCCTCTCCTCCAAAATGCTCCTGGGTAGCAAATTCATATCATGCGTTGGAAATTTGATAGAAATTGAATGAATGAATAAGTCAAATAAACAGTGAAAGCATAAATTCTTATCAGAATGTTCTACCAAGCTCATCTCTTCAGCTCCAAGTCCCAACATGGAATGACTTTACAGACGTCAGCCCACTATAGTTGCCTAAAGGGATAGAAAAGGCTGACAGGTGTTTCAAATTCACAATATATTCATTTTCTGATTAGTAAAATATGATACCAATAGCTGTACTTTTTCTAGTGCATAAACATATTGTCAAGATTCTGGAAGCAAACTCCCAGGTTATACATATAATTTCTATTACACATTTTGCTTCTATGAGGTAAAAACAAACGTTTCTGTTTCTGAGAAAAGAAATACTTTAAAAAAAAAAAGATGAGTAATAAGCCATGCCAAATGTTGGAAAAATCTGTATCTCATGGTCTTTGCTGTCCACATGAAATTTTGCAACGCCGGATATGAATTTTACAGTAGTTTTATGAAAGAAGATGGGTGTCACTTTTGTCAAACAAACCAACCTGTGTAATAAAACATTCTATGCTTGATAAGCCTTTTGTCACCACACATCTTGATTAAATTATCATCACGCAAAACATGGACTTGGCAGTACCAGTGCCAATATTGATATTGACCTCACCTTGGTCACCTAGCACAGAAGAGATTTTTTCCTTTTATTTGACTTGTTACTTTTTTCGTAAACATGGTCAGGTACATATTTGCTCTGTGACTCTCCAGCACCTCATACCCACAGATACTGAAAATAATCAGGCTTTCACATTTCCTCAATATTCACCCAGCTCTGACTAACTTTCTTATTTATAAGATATGGCATTCATGGGAACAAATGCACTACTGACAAATAATAATCATGCAAAAACTTAATTTTCAAAATTGCTTCCTGTAGTAGACATGATAGCTTCCAAGATGGAGTCTTTAATCTAACGGGTAGGGTGCGCCCTGATGGCCTAGAGGTCTGGTACAACCTGGAAGCAGTCCCACATACATCCCAAAGTCCCAGGTTCAAGACCCAGGCCAGGAGAACCACCAAGGTGAACAACTGAAAAAAAATTAAATAAAGTGCTTCTTCCTCCTCTCTCTTCCTGTCTACTTGCCTTCATTCCTGCCTTAAACTTTCCTTTAAAAAAATTAATCTAACGGGCAACAATAATCAGACCACACATGCACAATCACACACATTATAAACTTGTAAATAATTTGCTCATTAGACTGATCAATGAAATAATAAGATGATGAAAACTGAATCTATGATAAAAAGGATTCATCCTTTTGAATAGGTTTTTTGATTCGATTTCAAATAACTGACATTTGTACACATTGCTCCCAAGTATCTTATAATTGCATTTTAAGTCTAGAGAAATTATACATCAAGATAAATACCAGTCCCAGAAACGATTTAAACTATATTTTCACAAATATAATGTTAGACTCCTACTAGCCAGAGGATTAAATGCCAATTGTTATGGTGGACACCATGCACAGTTTGTAAACTTTAGAGAGTCAGAGGTTATTTCATAAGATGGCATGAAGTGGAATGGCAATAATATGAAGAGAGATGCATTGTCCCTTGTCCTACCCCTAGGGTGGACCATTATGAGACACTCATTAAAGGTGAACACAGGGAATCAATGAATTGATACTAAGTGACCTTTAAGGTGGAAAGTCTCAGAGAAGTCTCTGCAAGTCTCAGGTACCTCATTTGTAAAGTGGGCCAGCTTCATTGACTATTTTCTTTGATGATCCATCAGAATGCATGTAAAATGTTTGGTACCACAGCTGGCCTAGACTAAGAATTTAATCAATCTTATTTTCCTTCTTCACTAATTAAAGATTAAATTAGCCTCAACATGTCTTCTCAGTCCTGTATTAGACAAAAGCTCTCTTTTCACACATGCTCTTAGTAAAAAAGGCTCTGGGCAAGGAGTCTGAGAATCTGGGCCCTGGTCCCAGACACTAACCTCTGAGAGTGTGTATCTCTTCAAGTTTGTATCCCACCCTTAAAATGTGGCCTCGGCAATGTCACTTATCAGTTGGGTTTGGTCATTCTGGGCCATTTTGGGTTCCTGAGAACGTTTCCTGGTCAAGAGTGGTAATGAAGTGGATATTCTGGTCTTACTGTGGCCCTAATGGGGTCCCTTAACAGGAGTATTTACTACAAGGAAGGATTAATATCTAACTTCTTTCTCCCCTCAGAGTATTTTTCAGGGACCTCTGGTGGAATTATGTAAGTCCTGGCAGCACACAGCAGAACCAAGCCCGTCTGTGATCTGCTGAGGGTTGTCCATCACTCTCCCTTTTCCTGCCACGTTCCTTCTCCATGGTGGCTGTCTGGTAAATCCCTTTGGGATGAAACTCTAAATTATATCATAAGGATACATACAATATTTGTCAAAATAAATGTTCCGTCTTATACCTCTAAGACTGCATTTAGAGTTGCTTCCTCATCCCCACTCTCAGTACCTGACCCTTAACAAGCTTTCACTGAAGAATATGAAATAGCCTTGGGTAAGTAATAAGATTTGTACATGAATTTGATCAACCAAGTGTCAGTGCTACATATTTTATCAGTAGCAAGTGTCTGCCCAGCATCCCACTACACATTTGAGGTAAATGGTGAGGAGTCAAAGCCCCTTCTCTCTAGGAACTGAGAGTCTCATGGCGGAAAATCGGTATCTCAGATAATGTGGGGGAAGGAACAGAAGGAGAAGAAATTCTGAAAACCAGAGTAAACGCCCTGTCTTCAGTAATTAAACTGAAGATATTTCTGCCTAGGTAATACGGTGTAGTTTTAAAAGTCTTTATTTCACATGGAACTCTTTGCTCAACCAAACATTTAAGTAGAAACAACACTGAAATAGTTAAGAAGTAGCTTTGACAGAATTAGCCTAAGGAAACAGAAATCTATCTTTCTGTGTTGCAATCCCGAACCTCATTTCCAGGCAGCCCAGGATTGACTGAGTCTATCTTTGCTCCCAACTGGCAAAGGCAGTCCATTGGGTAGGATCAGGTTGGAATTAAACACTATCACAGACTAGATTCTTTGACAAGACTTGAGATTTTCCACTCATCCCATTGACAATCCACCTCTAAGGACAAATCACTCTGGTCATATCGTGAAGGATCCCTATCACTAAGTTCTGGGATATTTTATGCTATCTTTTATATACTAACTTTACTCCTTGATGAAATGTTTCTTTTTTAAGAACTTTTGTTATCTATAATGTCATTGACATTTTATTGGCATTCTTTTGTTTTTAATCTTTGTGATAGGAAGGGAAGGAAGCAAGTCTTGAACATGAATTTCTTTATTCCCATCACCTAGTACATTACCAAATGTCAAAGCCATTGAAATGTTCTTTTTTAATTGAATAAGGAGTGAATGACGGAGACATGAAAAGACAGAGAGTATGTTGTGGCCATGCAGACTAGTTCAAAATATCCAGATTAGCTTTGGAATTTGGAGGAAAAGAGTTGATCACTGCCTGTCTTCTTTCACTGATTCTCTGCTACAGGTTTGGGGGAAGGGTGAAACTCTGCCTTGCCATTGTATGGCTGAGAAGACTGAGGCCAGGTTCACAATGGGGGTCATTGCAAGAGCTGACATTTCACCTTGCATCTTTGAGCTGAGTTCCTTCCACCCCGACACCGCCTTGCCTCTACTAGTGAGTGAGGCACTAATGATATCGCATCCGTGTGTCGTCCTGTGGCATGTCCAGGCACTTTCACAGCCAGAGCCTCCTTTGTGTGGGCACAGCAGCTGTCACTTGGGGGACACCCTAAGTCGGCTACTCCGTGACAGAGCCAACTGCAGATGGCACTGCCAAGAACTTCCAATCAAAGAAAATCCTGAAAAAAAACAGCTGTCGAGATCTACTATGGATTCTCCCTTGCACAGTCCTTGGCAATAAATAAGACATGAAAAGAGATCAGCTCATGCCAAGGTGGACTTCAAAGTGGATGGGGCAACAATGCTGGATCCCTCCATCTGGCATCTGTGCTGTCCGCCCATTCCAGCAGCTAACCCACAGAGAGTGGGATGAAGGGAATGCCTCCACCGCTCCCCCGATGCGTGGGAACTCTGTGCCTGCATAAAACAGAGGGAAGCGCGGCTTGCTGGTCTTTACAGAGCATTTTCCCAGCTTCAAGCCTTACAGCTAGACCTTGAACCACTGCCGTGACATGTGTTGTGAGCTCGTCCCAAACAAGCACAAACACAGCAGCCTCCACTGCTCAGTACGGCAGCACAGAAGGCTGGAATCCAAAGCATGAGCCCTGAGAACAGAAAGTCCCAGCGCTTGCTCTGTGCAAGTTGCCATGAGTTCCTGCTGTGCATCCTGCAGCCAAGGATGGGTGGCCCCCGAGCAGGAAACTCTTTGGCAGCCTGCGCTGCATGCTTTGCGGGCTGACAAGAGCACACCCTGGCTTCGGTTATTGCTCTTATAAAACAGCTCAAGGGGGATGCGAGCCAAACGTTCTAAATGTGCCCGGAAGAAAAATGTTCAGTATGAATCCATGAGGGAGAACAGTACAATTGCTCCCGGAGGAAATGGCAGCTGCTGCCTGGGCTTCCAGGGGCTTCTCTTCCTTCTGCATGAACTGAGCCAGCACCGGCTACCTCTGTGGACCCTTGGCAACAGAATCTGAGAAGTGGGTGTGCTCGTGGCTCTGATGAGAGAGTCAGAGTCTCCCTCGCTAGGAGAGCCTGGACTCATCACTGAGCTCACATTCAGAGGACGAATGGAAGGTCATAGAGGTCATCATCGAGGTCTAGACTTTATATCAAAATTCATTCTGCTCATCTGCACTCCATGTCTTGCTAAACAAAATTCATGGGGGTAGGATATCTTCCTCCTCCAATGCCTGCAATCCACCAGGTGCGTGCTGTTTTGGGTATCTTTCCTGTAGTTTACTGAATCTCTAATACAGTCTTATAAAGGAACAGCATCACCTACACTTTAAAGACAAAGATACAAAGTAGAGGTATTTGTGCAAATTGTCTACCCAGTAAGTGTGGGAACAAACACACAAATCCAGAGCCTCTGAATCCAAGGTACATATTCTTTTTAGTGTACTAAAATGCCACTCAAATTGCATTAAAGGTGTTAGGTTTCTCAGCTACTCACATGCATTTTTTTCCTGATAATTCAGATGAAGAGATACAGAGGAGGTAAGTAGAGCAATCTCTGAGTACCCTCATAGAAAACCTACTTTGTTCTATTTTATGGTTAAACACCAAAACATTAAAATTAGTATAAAGAAAAGGACAAGGACTCTGACCAATGATATTCATACTTATTGTTCTGGACATCTTAGTTAATACATAGGGAATTAGCTCACCAAAACATATATAAGAATACAGTCATGATAAAAGAATCATATGGTCACTGGACTAGATAGTGACATCAGCAGAATATAACAAAAGTGTTAGAAAAATCATAAAATATGATAGAATTTAATAAACAACAATGTAAAGAGAAAAATTCAACGCAGAAAAGGTATAATATTCACTAAATGATATTAGAGATGGTGAATAAAAATGAGATCAGTGATAAACTGTTACTACTCATGTATACACCCACCAGTACAGATTCCATATGCTTTGTAGCTCCATATAAAAAATGTAAATCTAGAGGGAGTTATGTTGGTAAGATAAGTGAGAAGGAGAAAGACACACTATATCATTTCACTCATATATGATATGTAGAGAAGTCAAACAAACAACTGAATTAAATCAAACAAAAATAGACTTTCAGTTTATAGACTCAAGTTAGTGGTCACCAGAAGGGAAGGGGGAGCGCTGTGGGCAAACCTGATAAAAGGGGCCAATTATATGGTGGAGGATAGAACTGAACTCTTGGTGGTAAACAGTGTATTATATACAGATGTTGATTCACAATGATGTAAATCTGTATAGTAAAAAGTGAAAATAATAGTAAATATCTAAATTAGTTTGAAAATAAGGCATAACGTCTAAACATAAAATAAATGAAAATCACAAATGATAACACATCAATCAAAAATATGAGATATTTTTGCATAAAGTATACAAAATTAAACATATAAGAAATTCTAACAGTATCTGCAACAAATAGACCAAGTGTTTAATTTTTTTGAATATATAAAAATATGTCCTGCAAATCTTTGTTCTCTAAAACCTGTTAGCATAATTATAACTGTAGCAATTCACCAGACTATTTTTTACTAAATACAAATATTTTCCTAGTTATCTTACATCCATTATCTCATTACCTATCATACTGCTGAGTTGGAGTTATGATTTATGTGTACAAATTGAGATTACTGAGGCAAAGTATGGCTACATTTGCAAAAGATCACACGACCAAGGCAAAATTATATAATGTGTATATATATACATATTTGTATATCTATATACCTATCTATCAGACACATCTGTCCATAAAGCTCTTGATTCCCAACACGATGCTGCATAAAAGTAGCCAAAAGCAAGAAGCATTTTATTTCACAGTAGAAGAAATGAATTTGTCTAATTACTATTAAGATAAACGTTCATTTTGCTACTAGTCGAAAACATACAGATGACACAGTTTTTAGCCATCATAGTGACCAAAAAATGAGAAACAATCATACGAACACAGTACAGGTAAAAATACTTTATAGTTGACAGTTTGTGGAGTCATGAATTTACAAAATCATGTAGGAAGAAATTTGGCAAGATAAAAGAAAGTCCTCAAAATGTTCTTACCCAATAATTCCATTTCTAGGAATTTACACTGAGGAAACTACCTGAGAAACTCATTAAAAAAATGTTTTCATTCATTAAGGAAATTTCACTGCAGCACTGTTTATGATATTTAAAACAAAGAATTAAAAAATTAAATTAAATTGTAAATATCCCAAACATGGGTGTAGTAGGTGGAATAATGTTATGCCAGTTCCCTCCAAACACCTAGTCTTAATCCTCAGAACTTGTGAATGTGTCACCATATATATTAGATGTAGCTATGATTACGTTAAGGATATTGAAATAGAGAGATTATCCTGGATTATTTTGGGGGTTGGGATTTAATATAATCACAAGTTCCTTTCAAAAGAGAAGCCAGAGTGTCAGAGTCAGAACAGGCAACATGACAAAGGATGCAGAGGGAGAGGATGTGTATGATGATGGGAACAGGTCAGAGCAATGTAGGGCTACAAGCCAAGGAATGCAGGCAGCTGGAAACAGCAGAGAAACAGATTGTCCTGTAAAGCTTTCAAATGTAGCACAGTCCTGCCAATGCTTGGATTTTAGTCCACTGAGACTGATTTAGAACTTTGAGCCTCCAGAACAACAAGACAATAAATGTGTGTTGTTTTAAACCACACAGTTTGTGATCATTTATAACAGGAGCAACAGGAAACTAATTTTAGTACTCAAACATCATCAAAAATCACATTGCTAAAGATCAATAATGATATGCAAATATTATTACAATAAACGCTGATTTAAAACAGGATTATGAAAGCTGGCGTAAATACTCAATCAAAAGTTTCAACTATCACCAAGATTCAGTAGAAAATGTCATTTCAAAATGAGGCACCAGACGAAGATGCAAACTTGCAAAGGAAAGGGTTATAAAAAGCTTACTGATTCTCTCTCAGCCCCTCTCCACCTCTAGAATATGAACACAATCAGTTTGGGAGGTTGAAAAAAAGGGAAATGGGGACAATTTATGTGGAGAAAACTATTGTTTTAGTGTGAGTACCCCATGAGTGTCCAAAAGGAAGTGTCTGTGTGTGTGTGTGTGTCTTAGGGGGAAGGGCATTGCCTAAAGCTCATCTCAAAATGATTCAAAAGAGTTTCAGCAAGAATACTCAGAAACTTGATAGATGTTTCTTGTATTTGGGAGTCACAGAGAAAATCTCACTGGCGTGGACCAACTTTGCCAGCTTTTCTGGTAGTGGGAGTGAATAAAAGATGGCTGTGTTGTATGTAAACATTCCTGTATGGAAAAAATACCAAGAAAGAGTGAGAGGGAGCCCTGTGGGGCTGAGTCCTCGCCAATAAGTCTCCTGAAGCTCCCCCTAGGGACAGACCCAAGTAGGGCAAAGCTGAAGTTACTGTTGGATTACTGTGGCTGAGAAAGAGTAACTTGAGCTGGAGAAGGAGGGAACATCCTTAAAGTCAAGAAAACTGCAGATAAAAGCTCTCATAGAACCATGGTGTGGGGAAAAGAATGTTTCTGGACACATTAAAGGTCAATAAGAGTATTCACTGCCCAGTCCTGAGAGTGGGAAGCTCGTCTTGGACAGTGCAGGGCACTGAAGAAAATTCTAGCCCCTCCTCTAATTCCACCCCAGAAGGGTCAGAAATAGACAAAAGTGGGGATGGAAGGGAAACATTGAGAGTGGAAATCAAACATACCCTCTTTACCTTCTTGAGGTTTTCCTATGGCAGTTAATCTAACTGAGGAAGCAGAGAAACCAATTTTAAATCAAAGTTTCCATGGATCAAAGAAATGGAGAATTGCAGTTTCTGAATCGCAATTGTATTTGTTGAAAAGGGGACCATCAGTTCTCTTATCATGCAGATACGATCAGAAGAGTCAGAGAAACTGGTCTGTATTTCATTTTAGGGCAGGGGAAGAACTATTCCTTCTAGCCAATTTTAAAGAGACAGAGAAGAAATAATTTTTGCTACATGATTATATCTCTAGAACTGTTTTGTCCAAGACACTGGCTACATTTTGTTTTTTTAAATGTGTAGGAAAAAAAGAAAAGAAAACACTCCACAATGTTAGTAAAGTTCTTTTGGGTTAGTTAGGTGGTACACGAACTTTGTCTCTTCTTTCTAATACTTTATGCCCTTTTAATCAGACAAATCATTTTATATGCATCTATGTTCTCATGCAAAATATCCAATTCTTGGTGTCTACATAAGAATCTATTAATAGATTTCAAAAAAAAAATTGTCGGGCACTGAGATGCTGCACAGGAAAAAAAAAAAAAAAAAATGTTTTTCAGAGCCAACACAGAAAAAGGGATTTTCCTGCTTCAGCATCAGCCAGAACTTGGAGAGCAGAATTAGACTAACAACCGGCTCTACAGGTGGTTGAGAGATGCAGGGATTCAACGGAAAATATAGCAGCAAAGGGGAGCCCCCCCGCAAAAGGAGAGTTTCACCGCAGGGACGTGATCTGCCTTCCCCCACCAGAGCCACAGAGACCGCGGACATTTTAAAGAGTGCAAAACTGTCACCGGTGACCTGCAGCACCCACCTGGGTTTGAGATAGTAGGAACCCACTGCTGACTCCCTCTTCTCTGGGCACGGAATGCAGGGGCAGCCCGCTGATCTCTAGTGGTGCAAACTTAGACAGAGCAGGCAACTGCAAGACTGAGCCAGACTAAGCAGGTGAGGGGTCTTGGTGAACACTGCCAGCAACTCTTGGCTAGAAAAAGCCCAAAAGGAGAAAATTGGAGATGCCCCCTAGTAATCAGGATCCAGTGACTAACACCCTGGAAGAACAGCCTATGGAAAGGACTTGACCCTGACAGCTTGGTGAATACAAGGGACATAAGCGCAGACAGCAGACTCAAGTCACATAACCACAGCCAGCAGAGTTCTATCAGCAAAACAAGCCTATCTACCCCTCACCATCAGGCGGCAAAACTACATGCTCACAGAGGACCACTATGCCCCCAACCCTGTGCCCACCCCAACTCAGCAGCCATCATCGTTCCCTGACACAGCAAGACACACTATGGAAGCCTGTAAGTGTCAAAAATACAAAATAAAACAAAAATAGAGTGCCCCCTGGTAGAAGTCAAAACAAACAAACAAACTAGCAGATCAACAAGATCCCAAATCATGGGGGGAAAAAACCCCCACAATACACCCCGAAACTTCAGGAAATGGAATCACAACAAAATGATAGCTCACCAGAAATTAACTTTGAAGATATGGAAGAATGATTTTGTCTAACAGATAAAGAATTCAAGTCTGTAATCATGATTCAGAGAATTAAAAGAAAATTTAGATAAACAAAACAAAGAACTTAAACAAATAATTAAGCACCAACTGGCAGAGACTGAAGCTCTACAGAAAAATCTAATGGGGACACAGGATTTAGAGGGGATAATTCATACAGCTAAGAATAATATAGAAAGCTATGGACCCAGAATAACCCAAATGGAGGGAAGGATTAGTAATATAGAAGATAACAATGCAGACAGGAGTCAACAAGAAGAAAGAGAAATACAAAAAAAAAAATTGAAGAAACACTCAGAGAACTATCTGACACCATCAGGAAAGGCAACATTAGAATACTGGGTATCCCAGAAGGTGAACAGAAGAAGAGAAACAGAACATCTTCAAGGCAATAATAGCTGAAAACACCCCAAATCTAGAACAAGTAATGAACATACAGGTCAATGAAGCAAACAGAACACCAATTACATAAATCCTAAAAAAACTACACCAAGACACATAATTGTGAAAATGTAAAAAATCCAAGACACAGAAAGAATTCTTAAGGTAGCCAGGGAATAAAAGAAGATAACATATAAAGGCACTCCTATCAGACTAGCCTCAGACTTCTCAGCAGAAACGCTATAAGTTAGAAGAGAATGGAATGATGTCTTCAAAATACTTCAGGACAAAAAATGCCATCCAAGAGTACTATATCCTGCGAAACTCTCTTTCAAATTTGAGGGAGAAATTAAGGTTTTCCCAACAAACCAAAGCTAGGAGACTGCAACCGTGAGACCTCCTCTACAAAAAATGTTAAAAGAGGCCCTACTAGCTAAACCAAAGAGGAAAAACTACACAAAAATATAACAAAGTAACAAAGAGATCAACATAACTAGAAAACAAAAATCAAAATGGCAGTAGCAAATTATCAAATGTCAATAATTACTGTAAATGTAAATGGACTGAACTCCCCAATCAAAAGGCACAGAGTTGCTGAATGGATTAAGAAACATAACCCAACTCTACGTTTTCTACAAGAAACTCATCTTAGGTCAAGAGACAAGCAACAACTTAAAGCGGGTGGATGGAAAATGATATTCCAAGCTAATGCTGAAACCAAAAGAGCAGGAATAGCTATACTCGTATCAGATAAGATAGTCTTTCAACTAAAGAAAATTTAAAAAGATAAAGATGGACATTATATAACGACAAAGGGATCAATACAACAAAAAGACTTAACACTTATTAACATTTACCCAATAAAGGAGCACCCAAATATATCAAGCAAATATTAACAGACCTAAATAAGGATATTGACAGCAACACAATAATAGTAGGGGACTTCAATACTTCTCTTTCAGTAAAACACAGATCCTCCAGATAGAGAATCAACAAAGAAACAAGATCTTTAAATGACAAAATAGGTGAGCTGGACTTAACAGACATATATAGAGTACTTCACTCAAAAACTATAGACTACACATTCTCCTCAAGTGCTCATGGGACAGTCTCTAGGAGAGACCATATGTTGGGATACAAAACAAGTCTCAGTAAATTTCCAAAGATTGAAATCATATCTAGCATCTTTTCAGAACACAATGCGTAAAATAAGAGATCAACCAAAAGGAGAAGGAGAGGAAAGCCACAAAAGAGTGAAGATTAAACAGTATATTGCTGAGTAACCAGTGGGTAAAAGAGGAAATTAAGGAAGAAATTAAAAAATACCTGGAATCAAATGAAAATAAAGAAACGACATATCATAATCTACGGGATGCAGCAAAAGCAGTAATAAGAGGAAAATTTATAGCTATACAATCCTACCTCAGAAAACAGGAAGAATCACAAATAAAAAACCTAGGCCATCACCGAAAGGAACTAGAAAAAGCAGAAAAACAGAAGCCTAAATCCAACAGAAGGAAAGAAATAATAAAGACAAAGTCAGAAATCAATTAAATACAGATAAGAAAGACTATTCAAAAAGTCAATGAATCCAAAAGTTGGTTTTTTTTGAAAGAATAAACAAAATAGATAGGATATGAGCCAGACTCACAAAAAAGAGGAGAGAGAAAACAGATAGAAAATAAATAGAATCTAAAAAAGGAATAATCACAACAGATACAACAGAAATACAGAGGACTATAAGAGAATACTGTACACAACTATATGGCAACAAACAGAATAACCTAGAAGAAATGGACACATTTTTGGAAAGGTACAATATCCCAAAACTAAACAGAAAAGAACTAGAAACCATAAACAGATCAATCACAAGCAAGGAAACTGAAACTGATCAAAAACCTTCCCAAAAACAAAAGCCATGGACCAGATAGTTTCATCGGCGAATTCCACAAAGCATTCAAAGAAGAATAAATTCCAATCCTCTTTAAACTGTTCCAAAAAATAGAAGAGGGGAAACTTCCAAACACTTTTTATGATGCCAATATTATGCTGATTCCAAAACCAGATAAAGATTGCACCAAAAAAGAAAACGATAGACCAGTATCCTTAATGAACACTGATGCAAAAATTCTCAACAAAATACTAGCAAATCGAATTCAACAATATATAAAAAGAACCATACACCATGATCAAGTGGGATTTAGTCCAGGGATGTAGGGACATTGCTAAAAGAAACAGGGGATGACACAAAGAAATGGAAAGATATTCCATGCTCATAGATTGGAAGAATCAACATAATCAAAACGGCCATAGTGCCCAAGGCAATATATAGATTCAATACTACCCCAAAACAAATGCCAAAGACATTTTTCATAGACATAGAACACAAAACAATGAAATTTATCTGGAACAACAAAGCGGGATAGTGAAAACAATCCTCAAGGAAAAAAAACTAACAACAGAGGAGTCATGCTCCCTGACTTCAAACACTACTAAAAAAAATTAATAATAAATAAATAAAACAGCATCATACTGGTACAAAGACAGAAAGACAGATCAATGAAATAGAATTGAAAGTCCAGAAATAAATCCACATGTATATGGACACCTAATTTTTGACAAAGGAGCCAAAAACTTATAATGGAGCCAGGACAGCCTCTTTAATAAATGGTGCTGGGAGAACAGTCACATGGAAAAGGTTGAAACTAGGCCATCACCTAACACCATACACAGAAATTAACTCAAAGTGGATTAAAGACCTAGACGTAAGACCAGAAACCATCAAACATACAAAAGAGAATGGAGGCACAACATTTTAGACATAGACCTAAGAGATACCTTTGGCAACTCAACTCCCATTGCAAGGCAAATAAAGTCCAAAATAAATAAGTGAGATTATATAAAAATAAAAAGTTTTTTACTCAGCAAAAGAAATTTGTATAAAAACAAAAAGGCATACAACTGAATGGGAAAAGATATTTGCCTCTCACACCTCAGATAAGGGGTTAATATCTAAGATATACAAAGAAGTCAAAAAATTGGACAACAAAAATACAAGCAATCCAATAAAAAGAAAAATGTGCTGATGACCTTAACAGACACCTCTCCAAGGAAGACATACAAATGGCCAACAGGTTCATGAAAAGATGCTCTATGTTTCTTGTCATCAGGGAAATGAAAATCAAAACAACGATAAGATATCACATCATGTCAGTAAGAAAGTCTATTATCCAAAAAAATGGAAATAGGAAATTCTGGAGAGGATGTGGAGAAAAGGGAACTCTCATTCACTTCTTGGTGGGAATGTAAAGAGGTGCAACCGTTCTGGAAAGCAGTATGGAACGTCCTCAAAGAATTGAGAATGGAAATTCCATATGATCCAGTTATTCCTCTACTGGGCATTTACTCCAATGACACAAAAACACTTATTCGAAGAGATATATGCACCCCATGTTCATTGGAGCACAATTCACAATAGCTAAGATCTGGAGACTACCTAAATGGAAAACTATCCATACATCAAAAAGGGAGAGATCCCACCATTTGCAATAATATGGTTGGACTTGCAGAGAATTATGCTTAGTGAGACAAGCCAGAAGGACAGACAACTTAGCACTCATATGATAGGTAAAGAGAAAATAAATAAATGTCATAAATTAAACAACACTAAAAATGGGGAGGGGGGGAAAGAGAGAGAAAAAGAGAGACAGACAGAGAGAGAGGGAAACGCTGCTCCAAATAACTATAAACTCTTAGAGATGAGAGACAAAAAGGCAAATCAGGAGGGTACCAAAGTGACTGGGGAGGGGTGAAGGAAACAGGATGAAGGGAATTAAATGTAAATGAAGGGAGGAAAAAAAGGGTTGGAGGGAATATTAGAAAATCTACTATGCTATTTGTAAATATAAAAATACCATTAAAACAAGTCATTGTCAAAATGCAATATGCCTTCGATGATAATAAAAAATAAAATTTTTAAAAAGGTGTGACCAAGAAAAATGAAAGTGCCTTAATCATCAAGGGACTGTAAGAATTTCTTCACTCCAAAATATCACAGCTTCAAATCAATGTGTTTGGGGGAACTTTGTGTACCTAACATTGTAGAATTCTTAATATTAGACGTATGCTTTATTATGGAAAAGCCCACACATAGCGAGCAGGAAACAGTTGAACAATAAAACACTGGTGGCCAAAAAAAAGAATGAGCTGGCAGTGTTTAGCTTCAGTTTATAAAACCAGGGTGGCATTTGTTAATAGGACCCAGAAAATACTCAGAGACGAGACCTAGTTAACAGAGAGAGCATCTTCTAAGTAACCCAGAGTGTTAGAATTACATTTTTATTCATTCCACCACACCTACAGCATCCGCCCTGGGACATAAGTGTGTGGAGATATAAGCAGGAACAAAAAAAAAAAAATCATTTAGGAAATCCCTACCTGCAAAAGGATTCCCAGAATAATAGAGTGTATACTGTATCTCCAACCCAGTGCTTATCTCATAATAGTTAGCTCTATTCTCTGCCCAATTCCCTCCTCCTCCTAGCCCCCTTCATAAACATATGGGCACCTCACTGGGATGGTTTGGCACCAGATGTCTCCTCATCTCTGCTTTCTTTATTCCATTTCAGACTCTTGGGTGAATTGTCATGCCTGATATGGTTGATTTCAAAGCCAAGTTTAGACGATGTGAATAATTAAAATCATGAAACTTAAACTCTTCAGTGAAACATTTCTGAGTCCTGCACACAGAGGAAACTTGAATGTCGAATTGGAAAGGGGAAGCCAAACCACAGTCAAACGAAAAAGGCTACAAATCCAGCAGTTTAGGTACCACAGAAAATTAAGCACAGCAGGCAGAAAGGCAGCAAAGTTTATCTTGAGTCTGGTCCAAGAGCAAGCAGGAGGAAAACAGACAAACAAAAACTCTCTAGTGAAATGCATTATTCAGACAAGGTTTGGTGGATGCCAGTTCAACCTTTGAATTGGTATCAACAAGGTGATGGTCTGTCTTCCAAGGCCACTAAGCAGATGAGCATTTGCAGATACAAGTATGCAAGGCCATGCATTGTATTTAAATAAAATAGCAAATTAAAGATCTTTGGGGAGAGCCAGAATAGTTCACAGAGGGTTCTGTGGTTATCTTGGTGGCTATACCCTCTAACTCTGCAAATGCATGTACTGAAAAACATACCAAGACTCCTGATAGACGTGCGGCTGTTGTGGAATCTAAGAGCTCCTTCTAGCAGATGAGTGTGCCCACAAGGGACATACACCCATGCTTACCTACACACAAACACACAGACCCATAGCTATGACAGCAAGACAAGGGGGTAGCACAGACCCAGACATGTATTCAGACATTACTGACATTCATATGCACACATTCAAGAGCACACATAAGAGCTCATGCTAGCATACACAAGCAATTTAAGACAAGCGTGTGGAAATTTAATGTTAAAAATAAAATCCAAGAATGTCCTAATAATGTAAAAAAAATGTAATGAGGGAAAACCTGATCATAGTTTGAAGTGCACCCTCCTCCCCCAACTTTGGTGTACCCATTTTTTCAATGCACTTTGCAGTATTGGACATAATGGCTTCTGTTGGAACTGGAAGATTCAAACACTTATGCTTGGAAACTACATTTCCATAAATGCAACTTAAGAATGGATATTGGAAAGATTCAGAGAGATTAGCAGGAATTCCTATCTATTAAGGCAAATCCATACAAAAATGAAAAATCAAATTAACTTTAAACACAAAATTCATGATCTCTAGTGACTCATGAAAAGGGATAAAAGGGGAACATATTAGCACAGTTGCCAATAATCTTGCTACTTTAACCATACAATATTTATTGTATGGGTCACTATATATATTAGAAAGTCTACACAACAACTCTTGGAATAAATTATTCTTCAAGGACCCACTCATTCAATATCCTAAGTGTCTACATTTTGTCAGTCTCTATGTAGAATCTTCATGGTCTTTAGCACAATGCAAACAGTTGCACTCTCTCCCTTTCATTCACAAAATTTTCCCTACAATATTTACCAAGGATGAGAAAGAGGGATTGCTATTTCCCCTACTTGGCAAAAGAGGAAATGGAACTGAATCACTGTGGAAGTAAGAAGATTCAAAGGCATGTTGGAACTGGCCTAAAAACTCTGTTGGAACAAACTGTCCTTGCACTAGGCTGAGTTCTCTGCACCACGTGCAGTACAGAAATATTCACTTACCAGCTGGAAAACAGCCTGGAAAGTACATGAGCTGCTTTGTTAAAATTAACTCTGATGGCTATAGCGAAGCTTTACATCTCCAGGACTGGCATCATTTTAGAGGTGCAGCCAACATTTAGTTTTCCCTCCCTGTAATCAACCAATATGAGATGTTCTGTGGTTGAGCTGGCAAAAAAGTGCACAGAAAAGTTGGAAGGGACATTTCTGATCTCACTATAGAGTTTACTGTTAAGGACTCACAGCAGCACTGGTCACTAAGCAGGTGGTGGTAGCTGGGGAGCTCTGCCTGGGCCTTGTGCTTAGTAGACCTCTGACCCCACAATCTGGAAGAAGCTAACGTATCTTCTATACCCTGTCCTTCTTTTCATGTGCTTACATAAGATGAAATCAGTTGAAACACCTGATAAGCTACAAGTCAAGGAACACTGTCTATCAGCAACAGTGTCCTGATTTTAGATGCTTAGCCACTGGATTGTTCTAACATGGCACCAAAATCATCACTTGATTGCAGACTACCGAAACTGTATGCTCAGTCATAATCTATGACTGAGTTCAAGACTTGCATCTGCAACTTCCTGCTGATTATCTTCACTGAGTTGGCACCACCAACTCAGCCTATTAACAAACTGAGGCTGTATGCTCCAATAGTCCATTCCCCTCCCACCAATAACAAAATCCATATTCTGTGCAGCAAGTTTCAACTGACATTCTTCTGTAAGGAGCCAGATAGTTTGGGTTTTTTTAGACAATATAGTCATTATCACAACTACCCAACTCTGCCGTTATAGTATGAAAGCAGCCATAGACAATACATAAATGAATGCATGTGACTGGGTTTTAATAAAACTTTATTGACAAAATCAAGGAGTGGAATGTTTTTGAATAGTCCATGAACCACCCACTAATAGTCACTCCAGCTAGAAACTCCTAACTAAATCATTTTAGATGCATCACTGTCCCTAATTGTGTGTATCATGCAATCATTCACTAAGTCTTACTAGACTGTACCATTCAGTGGAATGCAAATCTCTTTTCCTCCACTTACAATCCTTGCCTTTACACTAATTGCAGTGATTTGTACTATTATTCTATTTATTGAGCATGAACAACTGCTATGGGCAAAAAAACCCCAAGCATATAAATGGATCCTGCCCTAAGTTCTCCATTTCTTTTACTTTTATAACTCAGGAAATATTTATTGAGTTCCTATAAAGCACCCATTACATCAACCTCTGAGAGGTCAGTGATGAATGAGGAAAACATGGCCCTTCTCATCTCACAAAGCTCTATAAACTGAAAGAATCTTATTTAAAAGACTATAAAGCATTTTAAACAATCTATACTAAGGTGACTTGATTTGTCTACCAAAAGTTTCCCAAAATTAAAAGTCAGTTTAAAAAGAGAAGCTTTCAAAGATTTTCTGAAGAGAAAGAAACTACATGTGTTCTATGTTTGAATACAAGCCAGTAATTTAAAAGATAAATATAAAAGCAAAACAATCTTACTGATCTAAAGAGTAATATATTCTTTATTCTATAATAATTTCTAAAGCATAACTTAAAGGGTCTGGACACATTCTTACCATGCCTCTCAACATTTCTCAATATTCTAAATATTCGTATACTTAATCAAAGAAAATTATAAAATAAATCTAATTCATCAAAGAAAGAATCATGATGCATGCCTCTTTTGGGAGTTATAACTCCAGTGATATAAATAAAAGTGAAGGGGTGAGTAACAGTACAAAAACCCTGATTTTTATTAAAGATTTACCAAAGTACCTTCAAGAAGGGCAATTGGGATGCAAAGCCATATTATATTTGGAAGAAATTGGGTCATATGAGGCTGGAGAACATAAGAACTGGGGAGCCATAATCCCTGAATCAAAATAGAATGCTGAGATAGACAGAAATGGATATTTTTATATATGATATATACCATAAAATATACAAGTATATAAAATATGAATATTATATAAATTAAATGTAATAGTGAAGAATATACATGATTATATATCTAATATGTATGTATTATTTAAATTGGGAAAATGATTGCTATCTTAAAATACAGGCCCAAGAATAAAAGTCCTGGAAGGAAAAATCATTTCAAGGTCGTCTTTTCTAACGGTGAGAGTAGTCTATGAGTGGATCACCCTTGCTGAGCGGGAGATGTGTGAGGTGGACATGAGAAGCTGCATGGTTTCTAGCAGGATTCCATAACAAGGACATCAGCAGAGGTAGGGAGCTGAGCTTGCTGTCCTCTGAGGCCTTGAGTACCCTGAGAATCTATGCAGTCTTTAAAGAAGTTTTTATGTAGAGGAGAATTAAGAAACTATAGAGATTTCTTTCAAGACCCACCCCCACCCCCCCAAAAAAAAATAGCATACAGACTGATGATTTGCTAGTGTTTTAATAGAGGAGGTGAAATAGTTGGTCTAAAAAGCATGAGTTGATTTTGAACATTCACAACAGAATTTTTCATAGAAGCAAAAGAATATATTCTAAGGTTCAACCTGAGTCTCAGGGATGTTTTTTTTTTAGCATCTTATCACTGAGAGAGTAAAGCAGATACGTTGATTGTCTTGGCTCTGGAATTTGAACATTGACTTTAAATCCTACCTCCAAAATTTACTTGATGTTAGACCTTGAGTAAGTTACTATCAATGGCAGGTTGTATTTGTTCATTGTATTCATTGGGCCTTCTCTACTAGAGTATCATTTTAGCTGCCTTTCTCAGTGTCCAGTTGAGCCATGTTATTTGCTTGGGTCAATTAAATTGACAGAAAGTAATCTGCAGTGTTAAGAGCTATTGTGTCTTCTACCTTCACAATATTCCATCTGCCAAGACACAGCTAAATCACAGACATGGGTTCCAGAGAAAAGAACTGACATTAATCCACAGTGCAGATACAAAATGAGAGGGAAATAAAGCTTCATTGTGATGTGTTAGTGAAATCAGGGGTTGTTTGTTACTACAGCATAACTTAGCTTATACTGTTTAATATTTAATATACTATTTAAGAAGCCACTCTAGGTTTAGCTCTATGTAAAACGAAAATGATGAAAATATATTTTAGAAAACTCTTGGAGTAAATTAGTCAGTTCATGAAAAGTATCTAGAATAGAGTATGGCACTGGATAAACTCTAAATAGATGTTACTTATTGTAACTGAGCTACATACAGATCCTGAGATGAATGCCCCAAATTTCTCAATATGCTTTACCATTATTATTGCCTGATATACTAGAGACAATTATTGATAAAAAGAAAGATTCCACACATATATTAATTTAGCAAGATGGTGCTGAGCCAGCTTTTATCAGAGACACCTCATCACTAGAAATAGTGCATGAAGGCAAAAGTCACCGTGACAATGCCAGGAATGGGGAATACTTGGTGTTCTCACTGGACTCCAGTTTCTTCTTTAAATATGAGAGTTAATTTAGATGGTTTCCAATGCCCTGGCAACTTGTCCACCCAATGGCATTCTAGCAGAATATATGCCAACATTACAAACAGCACATTCAGAGAGTGAAATAGTAGACAGTGGCTCTGGGGTACATTTGTTTATTCCGGCTCAGCAGTGGTGGAAATTTGAATTCCAGGTGTCCAAGCAAAGTTCTGGAACCTAGAAAAGCCCTGAGGTATAGCCAGGAGATGCCCTTCCTTTCATGGGCTCCCGAGCTTTGCAGGGGATGGTAGGCAAAGAGCCAGGCCTTTGTGTTCAAGCTTTGTTAACATTTTGGCCAAGTCCTATGGGAACTCTGACTGACATACTTGACAAATATATTCCACTCATCTGTGTCCCTAAAGCACTGGCATGTGGGTAGCAACCCAACACCTGCCACAGAGGGACAGATCAAACTAAAAAGGCCCCTGACATCGCCAATTGTTATTGCTATGATTTCATAACCAGCCTCGAAGAGTTTATACAATAGCTGTGTGGTGGGTTTGGGTCCACACTTCCAACATAAAGAAAGCTTCCCTTAAGAACTTTAATTTAAAAGGCATAAAACACTCTAGGCTGCTAAAGTTTATAGTCAAAAACGACTTATGAAAACACTGCTGGTGGCAGTATAAATTGACAAAAAATTCTTTTTGGAAGGCAATTTGGAATATCGACCAAAAATAGCAAAATAGTCCATTTCATTAGACCAAGTGACTCAACTCCAGGAAATTTACTTCAAGGAACTAGTTCCCTGAAAGGTCAGAGATAAAGGAAACTACAAAACTAAATGTTATCACCTTCAAAAATAGTGAAAAATTAAAAGTAACTTTAAAGTCTCCAAAAAGGAAGTTGGTCATATAAATTGTGCCATATCCCCTCAATTGAATTTGATACAGACAATAAAGTTATAATTTAAAAATAATACATATTCATGGAAATGTCTATGACACAGGGTTAAGGAAGAAAGATGGCTCTACCATGACGCTATATGTAAAAGAACAATTAATAGGTTTGATTTACTAAAGGATCAAAATAAATGATTTTTCTTTTATTATTTCTGGCACGGCTGTTCTACTGAATATTAGAGATAAACTTTCAGAGGCAGAAAACATACAAGAAGATTCACATCATTCTAGTCTTTTATCCAGTTTATTCCTTTTTTCAGAGTTTATATTTATGCATTTCCTGTAGGGAACAAAATGATTTTAGTACTGTATGTCATGAAAGACCTATGGGATGTTTGTTTTCTCAAATGCATTCAGTGTTTGGGGAAGAGAAGTCAAGTTGATTTTCATCCATTAAAGTGTACTCCCGGTTTAATGGCAATGCAGTTTGAACACTCTTTTAACTCCAGTGCCAGGGCAAAAAGGTCACAGTAAAAAAAAGAAAAAAACATATAACTTCTTTCTTCTTCACTTATAAAGTCTTTGCTTATATAAAAAGAAGGCTGGGAACCATCACAGAAGTTGAAAAAGAAAAAGGTAACTTCCATCACATTCTCCTGAAAGACCATTGATTTCCATCTACTGTGAAGAAAGCCACTTTGGCCAAAAGTAATTTCACTGAGAGGCTACGAGATCCTTGAGAGTGTCTCAGCCTCACAGGTCATTGCTTTTCCAGGCAGTCTTGTTCAACTTGTGCTTGGCTCTTGCAATTCAAGACCCTCTTTCTCCCTTTTTCGCCAACCCTGCTTCCTGAAAGAAATGTGCAGTTTCAGTGTGTAGCCCAGATTCCCATCCTCTCTGCCAAGAAACCTGTGAGAGCAGTGCTTTTATCTTTGAAAGAATGTGCCTGTGCAGGAAACCAACACCCATCAGAGGAACATTGACTCAGTTCTATTCCAACGTGCTAATACTCAAAGGAGGCCCCATGGAAAGACTATCTGGTTATGGAGATGGGGTCAAGATCTCCTTTCTGCCCCGAGCAGTGCTAGGTTTTACAATTGTCACCAAAGTCATTTGTGTTCGAGACTATATTCTCTTAGAAAATGGTGATGATAATTTCAATACAGTTGTCATGGTGATGGATCCAGATAACATAGGCAAAGCATCTGACACCTAGTAAACACTCAATAAATACTATCTATCAATACTATCTCGGGTATTTCATTTAGCAAGCATAACTAGTGCAATGTACCTGTTAGTATGTGAGTCAGCCCACAGGATCATAAAAATGCGAACTGCATCATTATCTCATTTTTCTTTCATTTATTTCCCTCGTGACTTTCACTGACCAGTGTCTATACATATATGTGGTCAATGTTGAGGGCCAATAGGAAGAGGAGAAGAAATAATAAGAGGGGGAAGAAATAATAAGAATAAGGGAGGCATGGGGTAGGCAGTTAGTAATTTATATACAGAAGACACATAACTTGGCCTTTATTTAAAAATAAATACTGTAAAACTAAAGAAATTCCACTTCCTTTGCAACTTGAAGAAATGTTTTGTTGGTTTCCTGGCCCTAAATACATTCAGATGTCTATTGAATTTCGGTATTTGAACATTAAATCTCCTCAAGAGACACAATTGATGGAACCATCAGTTTTATATGTAAGTGTAAACAGGCCACCCATCCTCCAACAAACACTCCCTGGGGTGGGGGGTGGGGGTACTTACCACTGTGTGTTGTCTTGATGATAAAGGAGGGCCATTTCCACCGGATCACAGGTGCATAACTCAGACCAAGACAGACCATCCCCACCAGGGAATTTGCATCAGATTCCAGAGATACCAACAAGCAGCTAAACAGGAACTGACTTCGGTGTCATGCAGCAGCCATACCCGTCAGTATCGAGTAGTGGCAGTGGTGACCTACAGTGTCCCCAGCAGTGGTGTGTGGTCCTGGTCAGGTGGCGATTGTTGCCTGGTTTACAGATGTGCTTGGGATCTTGTCTCTCTGCCAAAGCTGCTTCTTCAAGTTTCCATGGGTCTTCATTCTCTGTGGATCTAGCCTTTCTATGTGGGCTCCAGCTTGGTCTCAGAGTTCAGTCTCCATTGACTAGTCCCGAAAACTGTTATCATGGAGATCTTCACCTGGGGCATAGGGTGTTGAGTTGGATGATTAATTTTGCATGTTGATCTTTAATTGCATTTGTGCTTGAGAACTGACAGGGTGTTTGGCTGTGTCTCTTTTCTCTGCATTGCTGTGTTTTGTTCCTGTCCATCTGTTTATATATCCTAATTTCTTCATATATCTACATGTATATATATGCCCACACACATATATAATGTTTGTGTATACTGGGGTTTAATTGTGTACACTAGGGCTAAAGCCAATTCCTTTTAGGGCATTTAATGTACAACTTTGTTATTCATTTATAAACACAGTCCTCGTGGCTTTGGGGTTAGTTTTGTTCCATTTTTGTAGAATTCGGCCATGCTGTTGTACCCACCAAGTCTGGTCACCTTGCCAGACATAAGTTCAGAGTTTGTCTTAGTTAATAAACATCAAATCACAGTTCAAAATATCTGACTGACACAAAGACCCAAGTGGGGGCTTTCAAAATGCCACTGGTTTAACTTAGGGAAAAATGACTCTTAGCGAGCCTCTCTGAATCATCTATTTGTTATGTAAACCAAGAGCTATTATTTATTCATAAATATTAGGAAGCTGTTCCCCTACTGCTATTAATTCTACACCTCTCACCCCTACTCCCAACCCCAGTAGGGGAAGGGTTCTCTGAGAAGTGCCAGCTTTTATCTGTGCTGTGGATGTGTGCATGTGTGCGTGTGTGCGTGTGCGCGCGCGCGTGTGTGTGTGCGCGCGCGCGCTCAGGCGCGCATCCACGCTGCTTCGCATCTGCTTCCAGGTGGAAGTACCTGGATTAGAGCCCAGAGACACCTCGGGGACCCATATCTCTCTGTCCTTACTCTGAGGCCTTTCAGATGTGTGGTGGCCGTGTTTCCTGAGGCAAAGGAAGCCTGTGTACTGAGCAGCAAGCAGCTCCTTCCAAAGTCTGGATTTGAGAACGAGGAGGCTGCTCAAGTCACATCCTTTGATGCAGCGATACTAGTAAAAGCTTCAACAGTTAAAACAACCATGTTTCATATCTTCTCTCTGATGTCTTTCTCTCACCTGGTTTCAAATAACTGTGTGTGTGTATGTGTGTGTGTGTAGGTCTTCATGTTGCCTGGTGAGGCTGGAACAGGTATAGTGAAAGATGCCTGCAATTTCCATGTGCTAAACCCCAGCTGTAAGTAGAGCTGTGTAGAAGTCATTCCAAAATGAGGGAATGAATAAAAGCAGGGCTGAAGTTGTTTTATTGCTCTGCTTTCAGATGTCTATTGAATTTTGGTATTTGAATGTTAAATCTCCTCAAGAGACACAATTGATACGGAAATGCATCCTCCAACAACCGTTCCCTGGGGTGGGGGCACTTACCACTGTGTGCTGCCTCCATGGTAAAGGAGGGCGATTTCCGCCAGGACGCAGGCGCATAACTCAGACCAAGACAGACGCATCCCCACCAGGGAATCTATTTCCCGTATCCTTTGGGCTGCAAGATGTCCTCCTTCAAACAAGATGGTTGTATCATTTATTTACCCCCGTCTGTACCAGGCACTGAGGTGAACACTACAGCTGTCCCCAGGGATACAAAGATGGCGGCAAGGGACAGAGCTGGGAGGAGGGAAGGGGTCACATTACAAAGGGTGCCAGCACTGGGCTAAGGAAAGCTGGCATGACCAGAAGTTACTTGCTTATCAAAGTGAGTCTGTGGCCTGAAGCATGGCTCCAGGTTGACACTCAGAGCTCTGGGATTTCGCACATGTCACGTCTGGGGCAATCCGTATGCAGGAGACATCGAGTCAAAGAAGGGTTAGCGGTCCCCCCAACTTTAGGAGACCTCTACTTTCACCTAAATCATATATTGATGTATTACATAATAATTCTCACAAAGAAAAGACATTTCAGGTAAAATAAGATTAAAAAAAATAAATAAAAAAAAGTAAACTTTTTTTTTAAGGACAAACTGCCAATTTACAATACTCCCATTAATGACCTATTTGAAAGTAGTCATCTTTAAAGCCTCAACTCATTTTGTATGTGAAAGTGTGAATCGCAATTGGCATCTCCAAGTGCACAAAAAATATCACACTGCTGTCTTTTCTTCAGATCAGATAGGACTCTGAGTCGTCATTCTTCCTGGATGGCAAGAAACCAGTCTCAGTTATTGGGAGTAACCTTCTTCTGCCCACATGTCGTATCAACAACGGTGCCCCCAAAGAGGAAGGTTCTCTAACTGCCTGTCGTGGCTGTCATCATGAGCACTGTCACCAGGCTGACATAGCTGCTTGAAGTCCACCTACTTCCATAATGGAGGTGCAGTGTGGGATTCTCTGCCACCCCAGTGCCAGGAATCCCACCTTCTCCACACACCGAGCACTGGCCACTCTCAGGTTTGACCATCTTCCCAGAGAACAGAACCGAGCAGGGCATAAGCCCTGCTCCCCACAGCCCTTCTCCATCTCTGAGAGGCTGTCCCCTTCAGCTCGTTCTCTCTCCGAAGGACACACAGCACAATGCTTCCAGCTAAGGTTTCAGCAAAGAGCGGCAACAGCAACCAAAGCTATTCCTTCCAGCGACTTCTGTGGCCTGCACTGCAAAATTTCACAGAATGTGAACTTCAACAAAACCTGCTACCTGCTTAATACAGAGAGTGAGGAAAACATAAGGTGCAGCACTGCAGGTTGGCACGGAGCATAACAGCCAGGATTTGGGTTTGAAATCACTATATGAAGGCTTGATTGAGTCTTCTTCTTGCTGACTACTCTTCCCAGGAAATAACAGTTGTGAATAACTGAGGAAATGACTGCTCAGCATTTAGTAACCCCAGGGACTTGTGATCTTTTCCTTCTTCCGTTTCAAATGGGGACAGAAGTCACGTGCCCCAGGGCAGCCTGCACAGGCGCCTCCAGGAAGGGGCAGAGTGCAGCAGGCGCAGTTTGGGAAGAGATTTCCTGCTCCTTGGGCTCCAGGGTTCTGACAGTCACGGCAGGAGGCCAGGGGACTCTGAAAGTCCTTCTTATTACCGCAGCCCCTCACAGTGTGGGTGGGGACTTAGCCAGCGAGGCTGCTGATCTCTTCTCCACTGGCATAGGGGCTGAAGGTCTTGGTTGTGAGAAGGTATAGACTCGGAATGGTCCCTCTGCAGAAGCGTAAGCATCAACTCAGCCAAGGCCCATTAAGAGCCAAAGAGAAGCACCAACACAAGGTGGGTAGATGGGAAGAACCCAAGAAAAGGCCAAAGTGACAACACCAGGACAGAAGGAGCAACTGCAGATGCTCATTGCCTTTCTGTATAGGATGTGGCTTAGCTGTGAATGCGGCTCCAACAGGATCCTGACTCGGGGAGGGAGGGCAGATAGCCAGCAGTGGCTTGAGCGGCAACAGCATGGTTTTAGTCAAGGCACAGGTGTCACTGGCCGTGGGCCACCATGAACACTGTTAGCCCTTTGTCCTACTCCCATTCCACCTACTGGAGTGGGGTGAGTTTATCTCATTGGTGATTTCAGTTAATGAAGGTTGTTGTATCAAATATCTTAAAGGTAATAAAGTCGGTCTCCATCTTCTTTCATCTCCTGTGGACCAATGGGAAGGAGGCCCATGGCCAGACAAGTGGTCTCCTCTCTCTGAAGGTGTAGGCTCTGAACGCATCATGATGAAAGAGGAGGGAATGAATCATGAGTGGTTTCCAGGGATTGATAGAAGTGCCAGATCATCAATAAATGGTAGCTGTCATACTGTCACTTCACATCACAACGTGTTAGTCATTTCCAAGGAGAAGCTTCAAAGACAATAGTAGTATAAAGAGCACATGACTTCCAAAGACAGAGGAAATTCACACACACTAAGTATCTTGCATGCACTAAGATCTGTGTTTATATGGTATTGGAATCTTAAAACATCCCTGCAAAGTAAGCATGCTCTCCATTTTCACAAAGAAAGAGATTTGTGAGTTACCCAGTGGAGCCCTCTGGTAAATGACAAAAGCTGAGAACTGATGCCCAGTACTTCCGATTCTCAGTCAAGTGCCCTTCCTAGCACACCACCCTCCAGAAGGGGACCACCTAAAGGCACTGACTATCATTTAGCTATATCTATATTCAGGTGTTCTGGTTAAAAGATATCTGTCCTCTTCGTTCAGTCACACTTTATCAAAATGTTCTAATTACGACCAAGAACCTGGAAACACACAGACTAAGCTGCCCCTCATCAAATCAAAACGAGAGCTCATTATGTCCTCCCACAGAAGAAATGTGGTTACATGGCTGCCGACTTACCCTCAAACCCCCTTTTGAGAGCTGTCTTTGAAACTGATGCAGATTACTTTCAGAAAAACCTCAAATTGCTCCAGGCTTGGTCTGAGGTCGACAACAGGACAGAGAAGAGCATCAAGGCAGGTTCAGGTGGTCACCCGTCCCCACGACTAGGCTGAGGCCCAGCTGTAGTTCTGTGGCCCACTAAAAGGATGCTGACTCATGACACATGGCTCTATTTCAACCTCCAGAGTTACAGGAACACAAGATTTCAGAATAGAAAAGACTGGATGACCATCAGAGAGAGTTCTCCGGAGTGTTGCATCCACTGTCTTACTTACATGAAATTATAGGTACCAGAGAATTCTGGAGAAGGGAGGCAGCATTTTCCCTACGAGCTCAGAGTACTCAGATTTTCAAATCATATCAAGCCAGATCTATGATGGGACTTGAAGTGGGAAACCTGGAGGAGGTGAATTCATTCATTCATTCATTTCATTCACTTTTCCTAGTACTTCTTGAGGACTTTTTTGTAGCAGTGTCTGAGAATATTGAGATGCCCATGAACAATGTGAAGGAACAATGTATGTTCCCTGCTCTGAATACCTGGTCCATCAGAGGTATTCAATTAAGTATTTAATAAATAAGAGAATGCTCTTAAAAGATGCATTTAAAAGAGAACATAAGTACATGATACTGCATTGCTATCAAAGGATTATATTCAAAGTACTTCAGGATGTCTGAGAAAGTTACGGAAAAGAAAGATCACGTGATTTAGGATTTGAAGGATTGGTAGGAGCGTGACAAGCATTTAGGAGGGAAACAGAAACCCAGGTAGAGGGAATACTATGTACATAGACATGGAAGTGGAAAAGACCATGGTGTGTTACACCATGTGTATACAGGATGTAACACTCTCTGTGATACAGGAGTTGGGTGAAGTATGCAGGAGTTGAAGCTGTTCAGCTAAATAACCTGGACTCATCCCATAGACAAAGGAGCAGACAGGCATCCTGCTCAGCACCGTGTTTAGGAATGCAGCTCAGAGCAAGCAGAGATGATTCAGCACAATCCCGTAGCATTCCCAGGAGCCATGGCTAGCCCTCTCCTTGTGCTGGTGGGTGGGCATGATGTCCTGGGCAGGAAGACCACCAGCCTGGTGTCATCGCACACACGACTTCCCAGGGGATTTTTTTCTAAGACCATAGCATGAGCAAAGCTTATTCAAAAATCTGGAAGGCAAAATCTTCCCATGCTTTTATTCACTTTTGTTCTTTCTTTTTTCCCATTTGGTTCACACTCTTCTATCATTAGTCACTAAATTAATTCTCTCTGCCTCTTCTTTAGCTCGCCAGCAGAGAAACCGTCACCTTGGACATCTCTTCCTCTGGTTGGCAGACACGATGCATTTTGTTCAACAAATGTTTAACGGGAACTTACCTGACACCTTCAGACCCATGCCTGTGGCAGAGAAAGGCTATCTTCACCTGGTCCTCATGTTGAGCTCTCCCACAAGACACTAGACACCCGTCCCTCTTCCAGCGCATTCAGGGATTAACCTTCTCACTAAATTCCTGGAACCACCCCACCCCACATCATTCGACTTGCTGTGCATTGATTCAAACCTTGATTAAAGGTAGAAAAAAACATGAGTAGCAAAAAACAGAAAGAATACAATATTTGTGTAACAAGAAGCAGCCATGTATTCTCTGCTAATTCTGAATCAGACACTGCTCTGAAGATTTTTATATTTATCATCTGGGATCGACAGCAACCTAAAGGCTCCAATCAGATGGGCTGGAAAGGAAGAGGAAGATATAGGAAAGAAGAAGTTTACTGCCAAAAAAGGCAAAAGATCTCAATACTTCCTTTAACTAACACATAGCCAACTCAAGTCTTTGTCCCGCAATGGTCTCTGATGTCTTCCATCCACCGAAGATTTTGTTTCCAGGGTTTTGTATTTTCATTCTCATTCCTCTTCCTGAACAGTATCTGGAACAAAGAGGGAATCTGACCCACTTAAGAAGGTTTAGTCTGTTGGAAGGGCATCAAATACTTGTCATAACTACTGTGTGAGAAACCTTAAACAAACCCCATCTTCTTAAGTAAATCTTGCAGGCAAGAGGAAACCATTGAAGGTCTTAGAAGAGGGAATAATATAACCCAGGTTGTATTTTAGGATTCATCGCAGAGGGCTTGGATTTTTTTTCTTTAAGCTTCTGACTTCACATACTGGCAGAACCTTCTACAAGAGAGATCAAAATGATAAGAAAACGATCGCAGCTGTTCAGGAAGACAGAGTCATAGAGATGGCATCACACCTGTTCTCCAGTGAGAGTGTGAAAGACTGAAAATCTTGAACCAAAACCAGTCTGCTCCATTCCCTCCCTACGCCACAACTTTTCACCAGGCTGGTTTAATAGTGGGAGCTAGCAATTTGCCAATTCACTGAGTTTAACCTAGAATCATAGCAACGTCTCCACAACATCTTGAACTTTCTTGTCCTTCTACCCTGCAACCATGCAGCTGACTTCTGGGCACCCAGTTATACTGATCCAAGCAGTGGTCTTCTTCATCCCCAGGACACACTGGCCATCCCTTCCTTTGCTTCCATTCTGGCTGCCCTCCTCTCCTAGTCACTCCCTCTTCTTTCAGGCATTCATTCAACAATTACTTAACATCCTTTAGGTTCTGAGCACTTTGCTAATGACTGATGACACAACTATGAAAAGTCTTCCCAGAGTTTGTCCCCTCTTGGAGCTCAAGAATAAAAGTAAATAGACAGATGGAACGCGGAAGGGACTATGATAGAGAATGAGGTACACAATCATCCTAGCATGCTGTCAGCTTACAGGGACAATAGGACCACACACAGTACATCGTGTAGGTAAAAACTCAGCAAAGGCCATGAGTGTTAGGTACGAATTTCAGTTATTTGACTCAAAGAGGGATGAAACTGTAAGTTTACTTGAAATCTAGTTAAAAGCAAGGCAAATTTAATTACTTTATCAGAATACCCTGGTATTCTGGATGGAAATCTGAATATTCTTGATATCTTGTTCCTTGAGTCATGAGCCCCAAAATATTAGGGTGTGCCTGCATTTGACAAACCCATGACAAAAACTCGATCAGCTCAAGGCCTGCTCCTCCTCTACTTTTTTAAATTCCTCTCCCAGCATCATCTAAGTTGTAAAGATGGAGCAGCACTGGAATTGTCCAGCACTGTTCCACAGTCAGATGTGAGTCACAGACAGGATTCTACCACCACCTACCTGCCGCCATGTTGTCTGACCCATTCCCACTACACCTGACCCTTCTCTTTACTCCTGTCTCTTTGGGCCCTAGGCTATGATTATCTACTTCCACGGGATGCAGATATAGTTAATAATTAGACAATTTCTCTTTCAAGCGAGGATCCCTTTTACTTTATATGCAGAGCAATTCATCTATCCTTTGTAATTTAACATATCCCCTCCATTATAGGTATAAGACCTTCTAGTTGAATAATCAACAGTCTCATCAAAATGATTTTACAACAAAGGAGCAATATTCTTCCAAAGATGGATTCCACTAACATACACAAGTACAGTTCTTTGAAAATAAATTTTCTTTTGTTCTGTACATGTAAAAAGCTAGAGTCCAAAGTCTATTCTCTTCTGCCTGAATCATGCAGCTCCCCAAACACATAGTTCAATTTTCTACAGATGGATTTTAGTTTCAGTTGTTTATTCAGTGGCCCCAGGATCCAAGGTGATTAAAAATATGCATGAATTATGGGAAATAAATTTGCCTACAGATTCTTAACAACGGTTATGAAAGCGCTTCATCCCGCACCAGCTATTTTGCATCTTTCCAGAGGGATGTGTTCTACCTGCTGTTCTGTCACCAAAATAAATTCAAAACACAAATATCAAGGACTTGGGGGCCACAAGCCCTCTCTGAGCTGCCCACGCTTATATTCCTCCTTTGGCAAAGAAAATGGAACGTTAGCTCTCTACTTACTCTTTTAAGAGAGTATATTTTCGGGGGGTTCATTTCCTTAAAAAACTAAAGATCAGTTAGCAGCATAGAGTAGGACTCAAAATGAGTCTATGGTTAGTCCTATGGGTCATTGAAAAACAGAAAGGACTGTTCCTTCCCAATATATACTCCCACAACCAGTCAGACTTCCGAAAATGTCCATTGAATTTCAAGAGACGTGTCCTAACTCCATTTCCAGCAGCTCAGCATGTATGCAAGATGAAGCATTTACAAGGAACATGGGTGAATCAAGGTAGAGAGCCGCTTGTAAGAACAACTCTGAGGTGGGAAGGATCCTAAAGCCAAGCTCAAAATAGAAGGGATGATGTGTGAGGCAGTCTAAGGCAGCTGGGCCATGCTAATTGGAGAAACCCCAATCTCTTGGGTGTCAAGATAAGGACAGAAAAGCAGAGCATGCAGTGACCTCACAAATGTGTGCATGGTAGGTGTCAACTGCTAATGAGGATGACAGCAGGTTAAAGGCACCTTGCTGAGTTTGGGGGAGCACTGGTCTGGTATCACTTGCGTGTATTCTGCTGGGGTGTCCAGAATCTAGGAGCCAAGTTGATGCATGGCCTCTCCTGAAGTTACGTTGAAAAGCCCAGTCCACTGTTTGCTGAAGAAATAGGGGAAATACATCCTACATAGAGTAATCATGAAGTCAGTTGCATTCCTGGGGCCATGTGGTCCTCATCACTCTTCATTCCTCTTTTCCAGGCCTGTGCTAAGCTATAAATTTTTTACAGAAAGATTCCAGATAAATGCAGGTTCCTTGTGATTGGTGTGAATTCAGAGTCCCTTTCAAGAATGATGAACAAATTATTTCCGTAGTCAGCCACACAAAACTCAGCAGCTGTGTCCATGTTTCAGGACTGCAGTGACAGGTGTGCAGGCATTCACACTAGACTTTGACGTATGCTCTCCAGACAGGCAGCGTTCATACCTCACCGGCGCAGTTAACCCCAGTATTCTGGACAGGAAGCAGAGCACCCCTGACACTATTCCCTGAGCCACAGGCCCCCAAATGGTGGGTTGTCCCTTAAACCCATTTATCTGCCCTTTATCACTTAGGGAAAGAATGGAGAGTGGGGGGGTGGGGGGGGTGAGTCATGTAACATTTTACATTCATAGTCCTGCCCATTCCTTTCAAAATCAGGACTTAGAACATTATAGAATGATAATCACAGACTCATTTCATATAGGATCCTTCCATGATCGCACAGCTGACATTCTGGCTTTTGAATTTAAACCGGATTCCCCAACCTCAACATCTACTGTGCATGATGCCCCCAAAAACCCTGCCACAAGGGAAGAGAGAGAAGGTAAAGAACATGACACAGGTGTCAAGGTCCTGGGATATTCAGACTGCACAGATTTTCCAAAGATAGTGCTAGTCTTTGGTAGAGTGTTTGGTTCTTCTGAAGAAAAACCGAGGTAATGGGAAACACCTATTTTGCTTTGTTAGGACCCCTGGTTTGGATCTCCCAAAGTGCAGCTTTTTGCAGTAAAATGGCATGTTAACAGCTTTTTTGCTTTGCTGAATCTGAATGGCCTCAAAGCGGCAGCAGCCCAGAGCATGCTGGGAAGAGGCAGAGTTCCAGGGCATGTCCAGTGACCCACCATCACCTCTGTCCTGACCAGAGCCTGCTGCCGCTGAGGCGAACAATGATTCAGTCTCCCTCTAAACCAAACAGTAATTAAGAGAGGATGCATTTTTAGACTGCTGCGGTCGGGTACTCTGCTGGCAGCTTTTGAAAGCTGTCAAGCTTTGCCAAGGGAAAACAGAAGGGACTACCCTTTATTGGCTGACAGGCTATGACAGACTGGGCACTATGCTAAGTGATCTACGTACTTGGTGATACTGCATCTTAATAGCATCCCTGTAAGACAGGACTTTCTAACGTCATTTTTCAGAGTAAAGATGACAAGGTTCAGAGAGACGAACGTCTTGCTCCAGGTCACCTAGCCGGGACACACAGCTTCCAGAACTTAGCCCCAGATCTGTATCACCTCAAATCTACTTAAATGTTAAGGTATCAATTCTTGGCAGTCACGTTTTAAATCTCTTGAACTCTGCCATGGACTCTAGGTTTTAGTCGAAGCCTGGGAAGTCTATTTAACAGTGCCCAGTGTCTGTTCTTCCAACCCAACACCTGTCTCTTCTTTAGGATCCTGGTCCTCCCTCAATATCTAATCTGTGGACTCTGCTATCTTGGCACTCTCACTGATTCATGAGAAGATAAGTATACCTGAAAGGAAATAATGTTTATAGCTACTTGATAGTCGCCCTTTTCAATGAATCAAATAATAAGATATTTGGACTTGTGTTATGTATTTTTTCCATTTTATTTTTCTAGTCATTCATTTTTAATGTGGTTTACAAAAACACCAGTTCATATGTAATGGAATGAAAATTAATGAAATAAAAATAGTTCTTCACCTCAAGTTGGTAAAACACTGTCCCAAACTTTGAGAGATCTTTGAAAGCAGGGCCCATCTTTCAGTGCTCATTATATAAATATTTTGACATCGGTCTGGATAACTGGGGAAGCTCTCACTTAAGGAACAGCTCTTGCAGAAAATTATTTCTGACTTACACCACTATTCCCCTCAATCATTCTGGATTAGAGGGGTGGTAACCAACAAGGCAATTCAAGGCATGGCTGTTAGGGTCAGAAGAAATTGGATTTGAATCGTGTGTGTGTGTGTGTGTGTGTGAGAGAGAGAGAGAGAGAGAGAGAGAGAGAGAGAGAGAGAGAGACAGAGAGAATAAGAACTACCTCCTAGGTTGTTGTAAGGAAGGAGAATGTGTCTACAAATGGTTAACCCTGAGAAAGAACTTGATATGAAATACATGTGTGTATGTATGTATGTATATATAAATACATAAATATTATATATTAAGCTTCAACTTAATCCCCACAAGTGGTCCATTTAGTATTCCAGCTGGTATTTATTAAAGCAAAGGTAGAGGTAAGAGTTACTGATAAGGAAAAAGATTAACTTAGGCTGAAAAATAAAGAAAAGCCCCCCAAGGGCAAAAATAATTCCACTGAAAAGACTAGGTTAGTGGTTCTCACCTCCCTAAAACTCAATGTGCATCTGTCGGCCTCATCGGGCCTCAGTTTCATCACCACTAAAATGGACAGAAGGATAGTATTTTCAAAGGATAATCAAATCTGAAATGGTATCATTTAATTGCTTAGAAAAAAGCAGTGGAAATTGTGGGGCAGAGAAGAAAACACTGTACGATGTCGTGGTGCAGTGCAGAAGCCACCAGCAGTGTTGTCATCAGGTCTTAGAATAAAACTCCGCTTCTGTCAGCACAGTACCCTGTATTTTCTTCTCTTGAACCAAATAAGCAACTTAATAGCAAAGAAAACAGGGCAGTGGGTATAGGGCCATGAGCTCCACTAGTATTGTCTGCCTCATCTGGAGGTGACCAGTCTATCAGAATCATGGAGGGCCCGTTAAAGCCTCACCTGAGGCACAGCCCTGTAGGGCTAACGCACGGTCATATGGAACTCATCAGCAAGAATATCTGTGTCTCCCTGGTCTGTGTATTTCTGATCGAACATTATGGAGGCTGACCCAGAATTTGTATTCAAGACTGATACCCACTCGAGACCATTAGCACGGAGTGCTCTTTGCAGGCGTATGAGCAGTGGCAGGTTGCTAGAGGGGAGTGTGTGAAGGTAGGAAGAGCCACTCTCATCAAGGTCACAAGCTCTCTGTCCCTACTTTCTATATCTATTAATTTGATTACCTAAATAGCTCATGTAAGTATTTATCTTATTATTACTGGCTTCTGTCACTAAGAATAACATTTTCAAGTTTTACCTATGTCATAGCATGCATCAGAAATTGGTTCCAATTTAAAGGTCGAATAATATTCCATTATAAGAATATGCCACATTTTCTTTATCCCTTCATTTATAAAAGCTACTTCTACCTCTGAACTATGATGAATAATGTTCTAACCAACAGAATTTGCAAAGAGCTCTTTGAGATCCTCTTTTCAATTCTTTTAGATGATATGTATCCAGAAATGGCATCACTGGATCATATGGTAATTCTATATTTAAATTTTTTAGGTACCCTAGTTATGGTTTGCATAGAGGTGACACCATTTTATATTCCTACCAAAAGTGCACAAAGGTTTCAACCTCTGTAGATCTTTCCAGGACTGGTTATTTACTCGCTGTTTGATAGTCATCATCCTAGCAGGTGTGAGGGCACCTCTGGCACTGTCAACTTAAAGCTCCATGAGAACTGCACCCAGCCCAGGTCAGGTACCAGTTCAGCTCAGCATGGGATCGTTCAGTGAATGAAGAAGGCAACCAAGTATTGCCTCACTGTGACCATGATAAGATCACTTCCTGCTCCAGTTCTCAGTATCCTCACTGATTCAGCAAATGAAGGCGTACATCAGGTCATCTCTGGGAACGCTGTCTCACCTCAAAAGGTCACTATTTCCAAGACACAAGCAAAGAACAGAATTGGGACTCAAAGGCAAACTTTGACACAAAGCTCTGCCAAAATTTTTTTTCAGTGTCCATAATGTGCAAAAGTGAATGACGTTCTACTTTGGATGAAATGATGAACTGGCATTGGTGGGATGTTTGTTAATTTACATACGTGTGTATGGATGTATGCATATGTATTATGTATGCATTACCTACATCAATCTTCAATGTATAGTTTCACAGATTCCCACTTTTGAATAAATCTATATAACCACTACACAAATCAAGATAGAGAATATTTGTAACAACTCACAAGATCCCCTCCTGTGTGGGAAAAATAGAACACTCCTACACTGTTGATGGGAATGTAAGTTAGTGTAACATTTCTGGAAAACAGCATGGAGATGCCTCAAACAAATAAAAATGGAACTACCATTTGATCCAGCAATCCCACTCCTAGGCATATACCCAGAGGATACAAAATCTCTAATCAGAAAAAATACCTGCACCCCTATATTCATAGAAACACGGTTCATGATAGCCAAGACACAGAAAACCCTAAATGCCCATCAACAGATGATTAGATAAAGAAGCCTTGGTATATATATTCAATGGAATTCTATGCAGCTATAAAAAAAGAAGAAATTGAGCCCTTTACAACTATCTGGATGGAACTGGAGGGGATTATCTTAAGTGAAATAAGTCAGAGAGAAAAAGAGAAATACAGAATGGCTTCACTTATATGTGGAATATAATGATATAGAATAAATAAGCAGATAAACCTCAGCAAAAACTCACAGGACACAAGATGATGGCTGCTGTGGGATGGGGAGGGACAGAGGGAACAGAAGGACACTGGAATTTCGGTGGAAGGTGTGGTGTGTATAATACTCAGACTGAGAAGCAATTTCAATACCTTAAAATGAATGCAGCTTTGTGAACAAAAGACATAATAATAAAATGATTGTTTTAAAAAGACTCCCTTGTGTGCCCTCCTCATCAAACTCTCCCATACCATCCATAGGAAGAATGAATCTTGTTTCCATCACAATCAAGCAGTGTTATCTGTTCTTGAACCTCGTGAAAATGCAGCCATACAGTCTTCATTCTTTTGTGTCTCTCTTTTCTTAACTCAACATAATTTCTGAGCAACCTATATTATTGTATCAATGCTTTATTCTTTTCTACTATGTCGCATTCTATTATATAAATACAGCACAATTTATTTATTTACTTTTCTATTGATGAACCTTTGGGTTACTTCCAGTTAAAGTGCCTATGAATGAAGCTATGAACATCTTCGTATGTGTCTTCTGTGGACATATGACTATTTTCTTGGGGGTATAGAGCTCTGAATGGGATTCTGGAGTCACAGGGTGAATACGTGTTCAACTCAGTAGATAGTGCCAGTTTGCCAATGTAGTTGCAACAATTTAAGCTTTTTGACACGACTTTAACCCTAAATCATATACTTGAAAATAGAGATAGATACAGATGCAGATCTAGCTATACATAGAGATAAAAGATTCTCCTTATTTTCCTACAGAAATAACCCGAAACACACAAAAATCTGGATCTAAAGTGCTGGATTTCAATTTACATAGTTGTGAACCTTTTGAATGGCCAAATAATTTAAAAATTGTTAAATAGATTATTGTCTCTCAAGAAAATGGAGCTGTGTGGTATTAAAATTTATTTATAAAAGGTTCTTAGGTACAAGGGTAGATTTTTTGGTGCAAAATTAAGTGACAATAAAAAACGGAACCAAAACGGTCAGCCCCGTGAGCTCTCACCCCTAATTCATTCGCCAGGAAACAAGACTTCAGAGGAGTATGTGAGAGCATGAACGCTGTGTGTCTTCGGAGGCTTGTGAAGGAGAAACACTTCCTATCATTTGTAATAAGCATATTGCTTTTACAGTGGTATACAAGTAAACGTGTGTGCAAAAAGGCAAAGTTCTCTGTTCTGCTGCTACAAGACTACTTTGGAAACCAGAATATAAAAAAAGATAGCATTTCTCTCCTATTATCCCTAGCTGCCGTCAGCATATCCGTTGTATTGAGCAGAGAATAGAGGGGAATGTGCCAAAGCATTCTACCAGGGGCCTTGCAATTTTCTGTACTTTCCAAAACTCCTCTAGTAAGCAAGTATGTCTTTCATAACTGGAAAATAAATATGCTTTAAAAAATTGTTTGAAAAGTGGGATTTAAAAACCGATGCTCTCCACCATCAGAGCTGAGAGAGCTTTGTCTGTTCTATGGGATCAGGCCGGAGCGTGGCTATTTTAAGCTAGAGGCATCGCCACGGCCAGCTCAGCCGGGTCCCACTGGTGTGCGTTCAGTATCCTGGCCGATTCTGCAGATGTGTAATTGATTGCTGAAACCCCAACTGCACTTGTCTGGAAGACGTTTGCTCTTAATTTCTAAGGTAAATGTAATGCACATGTATTACTGTCTCTCTTCAGTCATCTGCCTTTGAAGTGGGCTTGCCACTGAGCTTCACTTCAAGGTCTCCCCTAATGCTGCCTTGGTCTCCCTAAATTACTGCCTGCGGTTGGTGGCAGAAACGCAGGCGGCATTTGGGGAGGCAACTGGATGTTCTCTTTCAGCACATTCTCCTGAAGCAGTTGCTGGGTCCAGGCACAGGGGACTCAAAAGCACTCAGCCGGGCTTCTGCAGAGGAGGAGCTCACCACTGACAGGAAGGCAGAGAAGTAAACAAGAAATCAATGGAAACTGACGGGCTTAATGGCAGCGAGCCAAGGGGAGTAAGGGCACAGCTACTAGAACTCAGGACCCTTCCTGAGGCCACTCCATCTGCAGTGGAGACTGGGCCCCACCCAGTCTTCTCTCCCGCCCATCTGTCCCTCTATGTCACGTCGCTTGGGTGGAAAAGCTCAGACTATGGTATTTATTGAATTGTGACTCACAGTACTGGGCGCTCTGGGAGTGGGACACCTCGTGTCTCTCAGTTACCACGGAACCTCCAGCGTCTGGAACAGAGCTCAGTTCTGGGTAGTTGCACCTGCAGAATTTCTACCCAGGAACTGTAACCATGCGGAGAGGAAGCAGGATGGAAGTTTCTTTTTCAATAAGCCCTACCATGTTTGTTTTGGTGATGACAAGTTTATTTGGCATGACTTTTGTAAAAGACTGTTAAAGATTAGGGAGGAGCAACTCTTGACAACTCCTCCAGGGACAAAACTGTCCCAGAGTCTCTCAGAAGTCCAGAGGCACCATATTCATTTATTTTATTCCTTTGATATAATTTAGAATGAAGCAGCGCCAGAAAAAATTACAAAACTTGCACCATGTTTTAAATGTCTGCGTGTAGCAAATGAATGTTTAAAAAATGGAATGCAATGTTATTCTGTTAGTCACAGAATACTTCGAGTATTTTTTAAACATTGAATTATAGTGTACTTTGGGCAATCTGTTCCAGTAAGGGGGGGCAAATTTAAAACCGACTTCTTTCAGTCCTATAGGTAACCCCATTTGGAGACAATGCCTCAAGCCTCAATCTATCCCTATGAGACCCAGTATCACACAGTCCTCAGGTCCCCCCCCCCCACCCATTTCATCATGCTCTGACACATAGGAACTACTCACCAAATGACATACTAAATGAGAATGAAGAATGAATGAAGCCAAGAGAGAAGGGTAACTGTGTTGAGTCGACAAAGGTAAGTAGCTGGTGGTAAGATAGTCTTCTAGGCTGAGGGGACAGGTGTGCAAAGCTATGGCGTTGACAAACAAAATTACATGTTCTGGGAACTGCAAACAAGATAGAGCTGAAACAATGCAGGGGGCAGAGTGCACACTCCAGTGTGAGGGCTGGCAAGGGGCCAGATCCCTGGACTTGGGGAAGAGCCTGGGGCAGAGGGGAGGCACTGAAATCCTTTATGTAAGAGAGTGAATATCATTCCACTTGCCTCTTAGAAAGATCACTTTGACCCCAGTGTAGAGCAGGGGTCAGCAAACTATGACCTGTGGGGGCAAATCCAGCCCTCTGTCTTTGTATATAAAGTTTTGTAGGAATGCAGCCACGTCCATCCGTTTAGGTATTGTCTGTACTTCTTGCACATGGCAACCACAGCATTAAGTCGTTTCTGCAGAGGCCATCAGTCCTAGAGAGTCAAAACTATTCACCACTTGGCTCTCTACAAAAAAACAACTGCTGACCCCCCCAATCCCCACACCCCCACCGCCCAGGTTGAAAGGAAGAGAGAGAAGAAAGTGAGTCCAGAGACAGGAGTAGAGTGAGGATGAGGAGAAGGGGCTCACATAGGAGATGTTAAGGGAAGAGGATTGGAGGATTTGGTATTTGGGGTTCTGGAGGAAGGATATTCAAAACAACTCCTTGTTTCTTGGATGACCAGGTGGAGATTGCAATATGCACTGAGAAAGGAAAACAGATTTGGGGACAGGAAAAGAGACTGGCTTTGGTTTTCAATATGTTGAGTTTGAAGTTCCTCTGGGACAGCTAGGTGGAGATGTCCTCCAGGCAAGAGAATAAGCAAGCCTGGAGTAGCCTGGAGAGACAGATCCAGATACAGCACTAGGGGAGAGGATACCCACAGAGAAGAGCTGTGGACTGAGCATGGGTCTCTGCAAGGCCCCAGAGCTCAGAAGCATGAGGAGGCCAGAGTTCTGGGCAAGGCTACCTGCTACTCAAGACCCCAGGACCCTGCTTCCTCCTCTCTCCCACCAAGAGGGAGTAGGCTGGGGACTGGGAGAGCTCTCCTCTGCCTCCTAGCTCTAGATGACCCCTTCCTAAGAGGCCTCAGGAGTCTGATAATTTTCAATGTCAGTTTAAACACTGTTCTCGGGTCACATAAAACTGCTGCCGCATGCCAGCATGAAAAGTGGACAACTCCGTGAGATGCTTGGGAGACTTCAGTGATGGACGGACCAGGTTTCTCTTTTCGTCCTGGTGAAGTGTCATCTGTGTGCTTTTGTCCCATCAATGTTCAGGTAAAACTCTATTTTCTTTCAGACACATTTTAGTCAGGCCCCTCTCCCCAAAGTCATCATCTTACCTCTGGGTTTACAGGGGTCATATGTATACATATACACATACATATCAACATGAGATATATGACACACACACACACATGTACATTTTCCTTTTATCCAACTGACAAACTGATGTCCAAAGGAAGAAGGTACTTACAAGGTTAGTAAGTTTATGGGAAAGCTAAAAATATCACATCTTCTGACTCTAGTCCCAGTGCTCCCTCTCTCCCTGGTTCCTTGCAAGTGCTCCACAAGCCTTCGCCATCTTGATGTGGATTTGGAGGCTGCTCCTCTCTCCTCCCCACATCTTCCACTCAGGCCCTCCCTATCCAGAAAGATGTCACATAGTTATATGTAGGCACAGTGTTAAGGTTTAAGGGATAGAAAGCTTGTTCTCCACACCTCTGAATTTCCTTGAACACTGGTGCCCTGCCCTAACTGCCCCTCATAGAGGCGCGGTGAGTCGGTCCCAAGGGTGGTGAGGGGCATCTTCATCAAACAGCCTGAGCCTGGGGACTGCTTGACTCCTCCCTCCCACCTCAAATCAGTGAGGCTGTGATTATGGCCTAGGGACCTGCTTGGTAGACTTCAACTTCTTATGGTTTAAGTGTTTCGAAGTCGGGAACTTCTGGTTCTCACACTAAAACGGCACTCCAACAAGGTTTTGGCATACTGAAAGCCATCTTTTTCTGTTGCATCTGCATCTGCCTTTTGATTTGTTCAGAATGCGTGTGGAAATCAGGGAGGTTATCTGCTTTTCAGAGCAGGGAAATGGAAATTTTCAAAACCAACACATATGGCGTGTTGGTATAAGGTGTGGAGGGGGCGAAGTCGGCTTTGTCTTCTTGGTAATTTATGTGAGACTCACAAGCTTTATTCCTCTAAGAAGTCCAAAGCTGAAAATATTGTATTTGGCTTGGGAACACGGCCTGTCACAGTCTGGTCTGGGCCTGCCTCTCCAACCTCATTCACCGTGGCTGGCTGTTTCGCAGCCAAGTCCATTTTTCCCTCACATACAGTCTAAACCTTCCAGCTTACATGGCTCTTCCCAAAGTTCCACTGCCGACCTTAGTTGAGCCTCTGCATGATAGACCTTGAACTAGGTCTAAAGGAGACTTGAGAAAGAATGAGCCACCTCCAGGCATGAACTCTCTCCTCCTGGGTTAGCTTCCTGCAGTTGTACACATTTCAATTAGCTGGGTGAATTACAACAACAGAAATTTATGCTCTGACCCTTCTAAAGACAAGAAGTCTAAAATGGTGTCAGCCAGGTCAAGGGCCTCTGGGCAGAGCCCATCCTTCCTCTTCCAGGTTCGAGTGGCGGCCAGCAGTCCTCAGCTTGTAGCTGTCTCACTCCAGTCTCTTCCTCTGTCATCATATGGCATTGTCTGTCCGTGTGTCACTGTGCCTTCATATGGCATTGTCCTCTTCTTGTAAGAATGCCACTCATGTTGGTTTAAGAGCCCACTCGAATGACCTCATCTTAACTTGATTGCAACTATAAAGACCCTATTTCTAAACAAGATCATATCTTAAAGGTTGCCAGTGCTTGATCCTGGGAACAGGGGTGACGAGGAAAGGAGCGTGCAGGAGACTGAGAAACTCAAGAGAGAGTGAGAGGATAGAAAAGGTGGGGATCAGGAGGCCAACAGTCTCTCTCCCAGACCAAAGGCCCTAACCATTCTGTCTCAACCTATTTATTGAGTTCATACACAGCACTGCTTCAAGCAGCTTATGCAAGCAAGTTTATAGTTACATTGGCTTGCTTATGCAGCCTTTGCTCTGTCACCACATAACTGTATCTATCTTATTTTGGCAGGCGAACAGTCACAGACATACTCTCCCAGTGTTTTCACACGGCGGCCTTCGCCAGGTGCCCCGGGCCTGGTATCCTTGGTGCCAGCTCCAACTCCGACCTGCTCTGCTTTCTGCCCCCAACAATAGGTACCTGAGATTAAGACTTCAGGTGACCTTTTTGGAGGACACAATTCAACCCACAAAATTCATTTTACAAGGCCCAGTCTGATACCCTGGAGGAATGTTTCCTGATGTGCCAACCAGATGGAGCCTTTCTTCCTCTGCCCCACCAGGAACTGATCTCCATATCTTACTACTTACCTTATACTATCTTATAGATACGGGGAGAAAATGACCAAGAGAAATGGGTTTCGCAAGAAAAAATGTTAACTTTGGTCTAAGATACTACTTCATACTTTGCAGAGCCTCTCATAGAATAGAGCTTTTGCATTCATTCTGTGACCTCACTTGAAATTCTACATGGTGATATGGCCCTAAGAAGCTTCTCACAGAATTCGGCATTGAGCGAAGGCACTGGCACTAGATCGTAAGAGTTGTCCAGGAAAGCTGTGGGTAATGGATGCCCCAGGGTCCCTCTTGGCCTGAAACTCAGCCTGCCTGCCAGCCAAGGAGCTTCCTCTTTTCTTTGGATATTGCTGAATCCCCAAAGTGGTCTCTTCCAGAAGAGTGTGTGGCTTGGCTAAATCAGGCCCACTTTCTTTCCCCACCCTGGTATCCACAGCCAGCAGTCCAGCTGGCTGACCCAGGCTGCTTCTTCACCTACATTTCTAAGCCACCCCACTTGGCCAAGATGAATAACTACAGTTTTGTCTCTAGCACCAGAGGGAAGCCAGCACCGGAGTTCTAAATATCCACAGAACTCCGAGTTGGGGTCATTATTTAACCAGGATACGGAGGACTTTCTAATATAGAAATCATCAGATAAGAAACCCCTGTATTCTAAATCCCAGTTCTGTCCTTTAGGCATAGCTCTGGCCATGGACAAAGTCTTAGGGTACTCTAAGTCTCTGTGATCAGTCTCATGTTGAAATGGATTTAATGATGACTTACTTGCAGCATTACCAGAAGGCAGGTTAGTGGTTAAAAACATGGATCCTGGAGTCTGACAGCCTAAATTCAAATGCAGACCATCAACTTGGAGTAAATAATTTATCACACGAAGCTTCAGTCTTCTCAACTGGACTCTTCTTAGTCAGGACAGCTGTATTCATTTCCTATGACTGCTCTCACAAGTTATCAAATACTCAGTAACTTCAATACCACAAATATTTTGTTTATGGTTCTTGAGACCAGAAGTCTGAAGTCAGTTTCATGGGGCCAAACCAAGGTGCCAGCAGGGCGGTGCCCCTCCAGAGGAAGAACCCATGTCCTGGTCCTTCTCAGCCTCAAGAGCTGCACTTCTTGGCCTGTGACCACTCTGTCTATCTTCAAAGTCAACATCATGGCATCTTTAAATCTCCCTCTGCTTCCATCTTCATATCACCTCCAGCCTCCTGCATCAGATTTCCCTTAAGGACATTTCTGATTGGAGCCACCATTGCCCTGTCTTAATTCAGGTCCTTGACTTACTCACCTCTGCAAAGATTCTATCAATAAACTGTTAGTGATTAAAAATGTGATTAATAGAGACGTGGTACCTCCCAGGGTCCTGAACCGTGTTCTGAGTAGACTAATTCCAACAACAGACAAGAGCTTCCCACCCTGTCCTCCAGGCTGCCTCTCTGCTGTCCCTCCAGGCAGCACAGATTCCCCTGAAGCCTGGGCTCTGGCTTCTTAAACACCCGTTATCCCCATGTTTCTCAACTTCCTCGCCCTCTTTCCTGGAGCTGCTCTCACTCTTGACTCCTCCAGATTCAGGACTCAATCTATCTTCTAGAGTTGGCACTCTGATCAGAAAGTTGGGTTAACAGACTCAGTCATCAGCCCCCTGTTTGCCCAAAGAATAAATTATACTTCTCATTTCTTAATCTACTTATTATATGCTGTGGTAAAGAATGTACTGGAGGCTTCCAGCTGTCTAGGAGATAGCCAGACATCCTGAGCCTGGGGTTTGTGGCCTGGAGCCAGCTTCTGACAGCTGTAAAAAGTCTCTGGCTCAAGAATCCATTACTCTGAGTCGAATGACCCGCCTGGTGGACCACACTCATCCCTGTGAGCTGACCCTGAGCTTGTTTTATGGGTCTAAGAACTAGGCTCTAAGGCAACTAAGTTCTTAGGAAGCTTCTCTGCAAGGAGGATGGTTCCAGGCTTCCCTTGGTGCTAACAGCCAGTTAATCTGGTTCTCCAATGATCCCTTCGTATATTTTTTTGCTATCTCAAACTCAAGAGTGCCAACTTAGCTCAGAACTCTTTTGGGGCTCTAAAAGTCCAAATTCAGTGATCATAGCTACTGCTTATGAAGTGCTTGATATGTGTTAGAGTTCTAGGGGCTTATGTCCAAATGCAGTAAGATGCAGAAACAGATTCACATGGGTTAAGTGACTTGCAAATGCTGTTGTCAATTCTTCAACTCAGGATGTCAAAGTCTTATTTTGTTTTGTTTTTTTTCCCCTACAATACCACGCTACCTGTGAATGAGAAACAATCCTTGCACTCAGAAGTTTCTGCCTAAGCGGGTGGGGCATGTTTCACAATGAAAGAGCTACCGCCTCCCACCTTTTGAACAAGGCCATTGGCACATGGAACATGGAGGACCTCTCTCCTAGGCTGGGGAGAAAAGCCAGCACTGTCCTTGGAGACCACCTGAGTTAACCTCCCACTGTACAAATGAGGAAACTGGGTGACTGAGGAGGGACAAAGACTGTACCAAGGTCTCAGGTGAGTATATAGAAGAGATCGGACAGGGCAGCCTCCTGAGCCCCAGCCCACATGACTTCTTCCCACTAGCTAGGCCTCTGGGGAAGGGAAAAGTTGGAAGAGTGTCCAGTTCAATTTGAATTTCAGCTAAACAGCAAATGCATTTTATATGTTTATCCCAAACAATATTTGGGACATTCTCATGACACAATGAATTCATTGTATATAGGAAGTTCCAATCAAACTTCTGTGTTTCATTGGACAACTCTGTGTGGCGTGGGGGAGGTAGCGGGGCTTTGGGAAGGGGTGTAATCTCAGCAGGTTTGGACTGAGGGTCAGCAGCATCCATGCCTTAGTTGATTTCCAGCTGAGTACATGACATTCAGAGACAGGACCTAAGGAGCCAGAGTGGAGGCAAATTAGGGAGGGGCTGGCTGATGGACAACGGGAATCCACAGGCTCCAAGTAATCAGAAAGCTTGCACCACCCAGCACTCCTGCAGGACAGGGAAAGCTGCATGGAGTGACTGATGAATGCAGCAGCATGAGCACCAGGGAGACGGGACTTAGCCTATGCAAAGGACTCCCAGAGAAGGGCACAGTTCTCAGAAGCAGCAGCCTTCTTTCAAGAAGTGATAGCCAGGAAGATGGGACACTGGGGTAGGGACATCCCAGGGACTTGTTCTGACCTTCCTGGTGTCTGGTAGTTTGCTACAATTGAAAAAAACAACAACCCAACATTTAGCTTAAGAATTCCCAGTCACATGGGTACCACTTCCCCAAATGTGACCCACACACTTTTACAGAACACTTCTGAGTTTTTTTCCTTTATAAAATAGGATTTACAGAGCTGTTCAGACGCAAGAAGAAAAGGAGGATGCCACCTGATAACGTGCTGGTAAGCATGCTCACTGTCACTGCTCACTCGCACTGCTCAACAGGTGTTTCTCTGCTGAACAAAGGCATTTCTCTGTTTCCTTGCTCTTCCCATCAAAAACACCCCAGGATCTTAAAACAAATTCCACCTGTGAATCAGGTCCTCTGCTGCTTTTCCCTTCATTGTGCTTTCCATTTGAGATGAGAGTTAATTGAAGGATTTGAGAGAGTAAACTTGTGAGAGCCTCCTGGGTCCCCAGTTGCATGTTGCTTGGGGGACTTGCCACAGTTCTCAGCAGGAGCCTGGTGTGATACTATCACGTAAATCATACTAATGTATTAATTACTGAAGCAGTCAGTGGTAGGAAAGGGATCCTCAGTGCATGCAAATTTTGAGGAAGAGATCAACTAAGGTGATTGGTGTTAAAAGGTAATTATGTGGGGAGACAGAGGTGGGGTCAAGAAATGGGGAGCCCAGAGAGAGGGAGGAGGAAGAAGGGTGGGGTGGGGACAGGGAGGAGAGCAGGTGATGCTAGGATCTGGTTACTCTGCTTGCAAATAGGTACCTTTAGAGACTAAGGCAAAGGATTTGAGGTCCCTGAATAATCATGTTTATATATATATGTATGTATACACACACATACATAACAGACACAATCTGCAGATGGGTTAAGCTGATAATTACTGAGAAACACTGGAAATCTTACTGATAGTTATATAATGCCTCATGTGCTACATGGTACCTTCTAATCCATCATCTGACTTGAATCTCAGGTGATTCTGAAGTGACTGCAACACTCAACATGTTGAGATTCAAGGAGATCAATGATTTTTCCAGTATAACCAGTTGGTTAATGGCACAGTTAATTGTGATTGGACCAAACACGGTTCCCCATGACACTGGCATCCTTGGAGGACCGCCTTCTGGTATGTGCTGAGATGATGAGAAACTAGTCAAATAAAACTAGTCCCTGCCTTTAGGAAGCCTACAGTCCATCAGGAAAAAAAAGACAATAAATAAATAAGCATGCAATTAAATACATAGTTACACATAATGATAAATGACCCCATAAAATCACTCTCAGAGAATTAAACAGAGGGGAGAGAAAGAACTGAGAGAAGGAACTATAAACAAGAAGGCCTATCTGCTGAAGGAAAGTATGAATCTTTCTTAGCCAGACCCAGAACGAGGCACGGCAGGCAGAGGGAAGAGCTTATCTGATAGCCCTGAGACTGAAACTGTGAAGAGTGTATCTTATCAAAGGGAAGAGTAATTTGAGATTAGGTAGAGAGTTAAAAGAAGGTGGCTGCGTGATTCTCAGCCCAGGAATCACCGGGGATGGAGGTCAGGAGGGGGTTGAAAAAGTACCAGTGTCCAGGTCCCACAGCTGAGGTCCTAACAGTTCCTCTGAAGAGGGCTCTGGACAAAAGAATTTTTAAATAGCCCTTCCTGTGATTCTCATGGAAAATCAAGGTTGAGACCCACGGAAGTAGAACTTTTAGAACAGGATAATATACTTTAATTTTTTCCTAAACAGAAGGAATTAAACATTTTAAAGCAGTCAGTGAGGCAACATGAGCTTTGCATTTTTGGGTCGATCACTCAGGATTTTATGAGGAGACCCAAAAAGGGAAGTCAGGGAGCAGATTTTCAGTAGACCAGGTGAGAGGCATGGAGGCTGGGCCTGGGCGGTTAGTCGTGGAGATGGAAAGAATTGAGGAGTTAAGATTTGTTGGGGAGGTAGATTCCATGAGTGAACACATTTGTGTAAAGCTCCCGGAGACACTATGGCCAAGATTCTGGCTGGCATTTCTGAGATAATCATCTGGGTGAAGAGAGGTGTCATTTGTTGAGGTGGAGGAAACTGGAGGAGAAGCAAGTCTGTCATGGTTTTGTATCTGTTCAGTTTGTAATGCCAGGGGACATCCAAGTGGAGTGGTCAAAGAGGGTTTCATGTACAAATCTGGAACTTCAAAGAGGTCTGGGCTGGAGAGGCATATTCCAAAGTTATCAGTGGGTAAGTGATCTTTAAAGATCCTCATAGATCAGTAAGATTGGTGAGGAGGCACAAGAAGAATGGGAAGAGGAGAGGGGGCCATGAGTTTTGAGGGTCTCCAGTGGCAAAAAGATCTAGAGCTGCTAAGGGGGTGGGGACTAAGAAAGGGAGAAAGGGAGAAACCCTCTGAGAATGTGGTGTAACTGGAGATGAAGGAAGAGCCTGAGAAACGGGGCAGTGATAAGAAGGATCAGGGATGCTCCTGGGGTAGCCAGTCAGTTTGAAAGCTGACACATTCCACTGGGTCTGGCAGGGAACTTGCGAAGGAGCAGTCTTGGTGACATGAGGGCTGCAGTCTTGGTGACATGAGGGCTGCAGACACCAGCATGCAGTGTTCTAAAGAGGGAACAGGTACCTGGGACTCAGCAGTGCCAGTCACAGTGTTAAAAGATGAACTTAGTCACATTCAAGATTTTCATTTATGTGAGCACAAATCTATTTGAACTGGTCAACACCAAACTGGAAGTGGTTAGGGGACAAGGAGAAAAACTGTCATAGAAAAAAGGTGGAAACAAAGCAAGGAACTCTTTTGATTGGCTATAGTGTAAGAGTTTGCCTTATATGGAAAAGCCTGGTGGGTTGTGTGTGATGGGTGGTCCGTAGGGTTTGATTTCTTAAATGTGAGGCATCTGCAAGCTTAGATCTTGGTTTGGGGCTACTAAGGCATTACTGTCACCTCAGCCTAATGGTTTCCTTATTTAATTAATTTAACAATTGTTTGTGGGAGACACTTGCCTGCAAAAACAAGGAATTACAAGAAAGCATATTTGTTTAAGTAGTGATTTTGTATTTGCACAAAAAGCCCATAAATGCCCATCTAGAGCCCAACGGAAAATTAAACTGAGACAAGAGAGGCAGTTCAAGAGCAATGGTTAAGGACAAAGTCTGGAATCAGACTGCCCGGTTTGAATTCTACATTTCCCCAGTGTGACCATCGGCAATTTACTGAACCTTCATTTCCTCATTTTAAAAAGAGATAATGATAAGCCGCCTACTTCATAGGAGCATTTTGAGGATTGAAATAAGTTAAAATATGTAAGTTCAAATGAATAAACATCACTCTATAATTCCATGGATCTGAAGACAATTTTTATCACCCCGTTTCATAGATAAACACAATACGGTCCAAGGGTGTAGACCATCTACCTCGTTAAAGGACACGAGCTTGTTCCGCAGATCCTGTACCAAGCTTTTTCACCACGCCTCTCGGCCCTCACATTGCAAACTCTGGGTTAGGATTCTTGTTCAATGATTTGAGAATGCAAAATGCTTAGGTAGGAGGCAACAGAAATAGCATTTTAAAATAAATCTTCAAGCAAGCAGTTTGCTTAAACACTAGTAAATGTAAAATGAAACTCAGGGATCATTGGCTATCATCTATGAAATATGAGTTCGATTAGAAAAAAGTCACATCTGAGCCAGGAAATGTACTCTCATCACCCTTTGTGATGATTTAGGTCGACAGCATTCACTTTGGTGAATCTGTGCTTGCATACTTTTTTGTTAAAATACAGTCTGTGCTCAGCCTACATTTAATCCAGTCTTGTCTCCTCGTCACCTCCTTGTCCTTTTTTGCGTTCCTATGGTTAATTCTACTTCCTGATTCTTCCTTCCCAGCCCCAGTCGCTCCTCACCTTTTCTTCCTGCTTGTAGATGCTGGCCTTCAGCCCACCCTCAACACTGCAAAAGGCCAATCTGCTCATTCCTTTGCTGCTTACTCCTGTCAAGGACTCCCCATGGAACTCAGAATAAAGGTGGGCAAGACCCTCTGTGGCTGTGTGGGCTCTCCCCTCACCTGGTGCTATGACCCCCATCCCCCATCACCTCCACCACAATTCCTCCATGAGGTGCTTTCTCACTCCTCAGGTTTATTATCCCCTTCTTTTCATCTGGATGACTCCTACCTATCCTTCAAGATCCTAGGCCTGCCTCCTACCCCCAAAGAAGCCTTCCCTTGAACCTTTGGCCTCACCTCTCACCTACCCCTCCACAAGCTGGCTGACCTTTCAGCTCTCAAACAACATCCTGAGTTTGCATCTATTTTTAGTAATTTATCAAACCAAGGATAATTTGTGTGTTGATAGAGCTCTCTCTCTCTGGTCACTTATGGACACCTCTGGAGCAGACACCATGCCTCATCCCTTTCCACATCCCCATGGGTCTGGAAAGTGCCGCACACAAACACAGCAAACTGGATTTTATTCTATAACCCTGGGATTTGGCTTGTAACTGGGAAAAGACAGCAAAAATCATGGCTTCCTGCTATTTCAAGATTCTTAGTCAGACAATACACATACACTTGCTAGATGCTTTTGAGGTGCTCAGAAACTTGTTTTGTCTGTAATTGTACATTTTTTAGTCTGTGTTTATGTTTTCCAAGTGAGATAATTAGTTAGAAAGGCTTCACATTGTATAATTCCATAGATACTATGCTGCTTGCTAGTTACGAAAATAATTGAGTATATCTCATAAAGATGACTTAATTTCACAAATGAGTTGTACTCAAGTAAATATTTACTTCTAAATGCAATTTTGTTGAAAAACCTCTCAGAGCACTTTCATTAAGCATGCATGATACATAAGCTGTGTGGTTATTAAATCATTATTCAGAGAGATGATCACTTTTAAATAAAGAGAAACACATGCTTTTAATGCATCAGACACTTATTTAGGGCTACTTACATGCCAAGCCTTTGAGGTGACCGCAAGACCCTTGATTTATAGTATTAGTCTCTCTCTCTCTCTCTCTCTCTCACACACACACACACATCACATTCATACATTTATCATTCATGCTCAGCCCAAATTGCTTCTCCTAAGAGAGTGAGACAGCATCTCTTTCTTCCACTCAGTTTACCACATAACCTTGTTTTATTTTCTTCACAACACCTACCACTCACTGTTTCAATTTAGCTTGTCTCTTAGGCTGCTTTTAAAAATTGATTCCTCTTCCCCTTCTCTTTGAATAAATATCCACATGAGAAGAAGGTGATATTGGCTTGACTTGCTCACAACAGAATCCCAGTGTTTAGAATTAGTTTAATGAATCAATTAAGACATAATACTTGCCTGAAAGATAATTTGTTAAATGAAGTTGAACACAACTATCTGGGCAAAGAGCTGTCATGGGAGCGAAGAAATCCTAGAGACTTTCCCTTCTCAGTGTTGCCCCCCATTCCTTGGTTATAAGCAGAGCATTCTAAAGAGTCCTGCCTCCCTCCAGCTCCTGCTCCACAATACAGCGTGTGTTCTAGTCTATACTCAGAGCCTTGAAAGATAAAGTTTTAACTCAGCACCACCCATGCAGCATATTTCAAGTTCTGGTTCCAGCCAAACTCAGTAGCTTCACTTCTGGCCGTCTCTCCCGTGCGCCCTGCAGTCCTCTGAAACCAAGCACTGCAGACACAACTGCCCTGCTTTCCTTTCCTCCACGCTGTTCGCGTGCTGTTCCTGCTGCCTTCAGTTTCCTTCTCTGTTCTCCATTCCTCAGCCCACCTAGCGCCTGCTCTCTGTGTAAGCCCAGATGATTTCACTTCTAGAAAACCTTAACCGTTTCTCCCCTTCATCTTCTACCCCAGGTTGGGATGGTGGCACATCTTTGTTTCTATAGTTGCCTGTGATCAGTCTCATCTCAGAACACATTCTTCCTGGCTTTCTCTGCCTTCCTATTTCTCTACTTTTGCCACCAGATCAGGAACTGCAGGAGCTAATCTGACTTATGGGATCTATCACAGAATGCTCAGTATCTAACATCGTACAAAATAAATATTAACAGCTAAGTAACTGAATTAATGAACACATAGAATAAAATCCTGAGAGGTAAGGAAGGAGGGTATACCAACAAGGGAGAAAGTAAATCAGAGAGGCTTCTAGAAACAAGCAAAATCTGTGGTCACTTACGTGTAACTCCAAACCCAATGCTCAGAAAACTAAGACTTTCCTTAACTCATTAGGTGACAACATTTCACTGGACCAATTTAGAGGATTTTCTTTTTACTACAATTAGTATTAGTAGTCACATCCTTTACTGCGAAACATTAATTTGAATTTAGGATACTTCCCTAGACTCCCTCAGAGAGGTTTGTAATTCACAGTACAATACAAACACTATTTCCTTTCTCAAATCCAAAAGGGTCTAGACTCCAGAACACACCTGGCCCCAAGGATCCTAGAGAAAGGATTTTGTTGCCCAGTATTTGAACTGTCTTAAAGCAGAAAAAACTGTACAAGTGGATTGAGAATGGTCATTTGTCCGGAATCAACTGAGGACAGAATGTTTACATTCACAGGAAGATAATACTGGAAAGGTATTTGGGCCTAATGGAGTCTTTGAATTCTAGGTGAAGGAGATTAAACTTTATTCTCTAGGCTGTGCAAAGCCAGCACAGAATGTCTAACCGACAGGTAAGGACAGAGAGGGCAGCTCTAGTGTTCTGGAAACAACCTCATCTTCTTACTTAGGTGACAACTGAATGGCTCAGCCTCAATTGTTTCACCTAAAAAATGGGGACAATTTAAAATAAAAATCGAATGAAGATTGCACTGGAAATGTTTTTCTAAACTATAAAGTCCTTTTAAGATAGAAAATGTAGTTAGGAACTGGCAATAAAAACTGAAAGCTGAGTGGGGCAGGGTTTGAGAATTCAGTGTTAACCTGTGCTGAGTTTGTGGAGTATTTTAAAAGTAATATTCAGTAATCACAGGCGTTGGTGCTTAAAAGTAACTGTGGATTTAGTCATAAAGATGTCATTACTAGAATCGAAAGGGAATAAATTGTCCCATTTTGTTTATATGAACTGTGACATTTGTCTTGCTAGATTTTAGTTTCTTTTGAGAAAGGGGGAAGGAAGTATTAACTTGTGAATGCAAAACCTTTGAGCGGATGTGCCATTAAGAAGCTCACACAATGAGATGAGCAACCCCTTCCTGCAGAGGACTTTGTTGAGAGGTCATTTGCATTTTACTGAAAAAAAAAAAAAAAAAGATATTATTGGAATCACTGGATAATAAGGACACTGTTGGAATTTGTGTCTGGAATTATTCCCCCACAGATAAAAAGACCAAGGGTTGATTTGGCTTCTGAACTTTATTTTATTCCAAATTCTTTTTAATTTTTCTTCCAAACTGCATCGTTGGGAACACACTGAAAAATAATAGACAGGAAAAAATGGAAGGACCATTATATATCAAACCCCAGGCATTTTATAGTCTGAAATGAGGTTCAGAGATAGGAAGGAACCAATGCTTCCTTGTCCCTTTTAGTCAGGAGAAGACTTTTCTATTGACAATGGTAACAATCTATTCCATGGTTGGAGACAATGGCATGAGCCTGGACAGAAAGGCAGGTTGTGTCAATCATCTCTCTTCCCAAGCCAGTCAGAGGGCAGGTGTTTCCATATTTTCCTCTGTGCCTTCCAACCTGACCTTATATATGCATCTAACTGATTCCTTACAACCTAATTAGCCTTCTGCTAACCTACTGCCCAGCTACCTCACCCAGAAACAGAACAGCTGCCTGGTAATGATGGTTTTGCTCCTAGAGGGAAGGAAAGAAAAAACAGTGTCTATTTATCTCCCACTGTTAAACATTGTGTCCTTTCTGATGACTTCACCTGAGCCACACCTCTTTCATGGAAGCATTGGACAGCCAGGGTTCTATAGGACAGCAGTGAGCTGCTCATCCAGCCCACTGAGGATGGACACAGAGGGAATGGCATTGTCCAGGAAAATGGACGGGCATGTCTAGTCTAGTCAGGGTGGCAGGTGAAAGCTAGAAGTGACAGGTATGGGAGGTGAGTGCCCAGATTCCATGGTCAAGTGCCTCTCTAAGGAAAGAGGGAGAACATCCTTCTCCCATACAGGTCGAGTAGAGCTTCTGAAGTTACTCACGAGGTGGTCAACAAGCCATTTCCAACACACTAGCTAGGTTCTTCAGGAAAAACACAGTGAAGGCTCGGTAGAGGGGTTAAAGAAAGACAGAGAAATGGGCAATCAAAGAATTGCCTAGAAACAGAACTTCTGTCTTTGGTTTACTCTGAGTATTTCTCTCTTATGGGCCCTGACAGTTTAGTACAGCTGACTGCTTTGGAAAGAAGTGAACAGAAATTCATCTGTGTCTATCTTTTCTCTCCCTTGATCTCCTGTTCAAGCAATGATAAAAGAAAGTCGGCTGCAGGTGGCTGGAATTTGGAGTGTGCTGTCCACATCACAGCCAGATCAGTGCCGGAGAAGCAGCATGTGCTTCCAGCAGCTGGGCCAATTAGTCAGTCCTTTCTGCAAGCATGTTTGTTTCTGCGCATTACAGAAACGACACGTGCCCCCACACACTTTCTACATGTGTGTATCTGTATTTCCAGGTTGTATAATAAATCATTCATTCATTTGTTCCATCAGTGTGGGTTTGCTGAGACATACAGGGTACTGAGATACAAAGATGATACAGTCAGAAGGGAATATTTACTATGCTGTGTTTCCATTGTAAAGAATGTTGGAGGGATTTCTTTTTTTTCTTTTTTTTTTTTTTTTTTTTTTTTTTTTTTTTTTTTTTTTTTTTTTTGCTTTGTGTTTCCTTTGTTTTTAATTACCTTGATGGAATCATAGAATTGAATTCCTAACTACCTATTAGTCTATTTTCTTTAACTAGGAGTGTTTTCTCAGACATTTAATAAGTAAGTTCCTTGTTTTGCCCGGGGATGGCTAGCTTTACTTATTCCAAATCTCTTTGTCAGGGTTATAATGAAATATCAGTCATGTGAAGTCTGCCCTGCTCGGTATTAATCATTAATAATTTCTCCCTCTGTGTCCCCTAAGTACCCCTGAGATGTATGTGTCTCCATGTCAGTTGTGGACTTTAATTTTCCCTGAGCTCTAGCACTTAGTCCAGGACCTGGCACATTGTAGATGTTCAGTAAATGCATAAATAAATTTAATCAGGTACAAAGGCATTTGTTCTATTGAAGTCACTGTACAATTCAAAAGAGCCCATCAATCTGAAAGGCGGCTATATCCCAGCAACCTGCTAAACATGACCTTGGGGAGCTACACCTACCTTGGTATAAAGATCTAAGGACTAGAAGACAATACAGTAAAGACATTCTGTGAGATCAGCCTTAGAGAGGACTTTGGGACTCAAACTCCAGCCTTAAGGGAAACAAAAACAAAAACAAATATCGGGACGACATCAAACTAAAAAGCTTCTGCACAGCAAAAGGAACCATCTCCAAAACAAAAAGACAACATACTGACTGGGAGAAGATACTTGCAATCCATATGCCTGACAGGGCTTATTATCCAAAATAGACAAAGAACTCATAAACCACAACAACAAAAAACCCAGACAGTCCAATAAAAAATGGGTAGAAGAACTGTATAGACATTTTTCCAAAGAGGACCTACAGATGGCCAACAGGCACATGAAAAGTTCCTCCTCACTTGTTTTCAGGGAAGTGGAAACCAAAACAATAAAGACCTGCCACCTGACACCCGAGATGCTGGCTATTATCCAAGTCTGGAAACAACAAATGTTGGTGAGGATGTGGACAAAAGGGAACATTTTCACACTGTTCTTAGGTGTACAAATTAGAGCAAACTTATGGAATGCATTAGAGAGATTACTCAAAATATTGAATATGCTAATTCCATATGATCCCATAATCTCACTTCTGGGTATTTTCACAAAAGATACAAAAACATGAATTTGCAGAGCTATTTGCACCCTCCCCCCTACTTATGCAGAACTAGTAACAATAGTCAAGAATTGGAAATGACCTAAGTGCACAATGTCAGATGAAGGGATAAAGAAGACATGGTACATACATATAATGGAATACAACACAGTCTTTAGAAAACATGTAACCCTATCATTTGAATCAACATGGATAAAACTAGAGAGGATGCTGCTAAGTGAAACAAGTCAAAAGACAGATACTGGATGATCTCACTCGAAGGTGGAATGTGAACAGACAAAGTCACGGAACAGATGAAACAAAACCAACCCTTGGACACTGAAAACAAAACTGAAGTTACAGTAGGAAAAGGGGTGGGGTTGGGACAAGTGAGGGGGTGTCCAATGGACAGTGGTGGAGAACTCTTGGTAACGTGGTGGTGGGCAGTATGTATGGACATATATCTATTGAGGAATATCCATATGGGTTTATATTATTTTGTAAAGCAAATTTACCTCAATACATACTTTTTTAATTAAAAAAGGATTAAAAACAACAACCAAAAAAGACCTGATGGTATGACTTAGAAATGACTGATGTTATTAGCACTGAACCTACTCTTATTCTTAGTCACCATGGGAAAGATCCAAAATGAGCCCCAGATTTGAGTCAATGGGTGGATGTTATGGGCCTGGATGCACTGAACAGGCCTGGGCTGCTTCATGAAATTCAGTCAGACCCAGCTTCTATGCCTCTTAGAAAAATAAGGGCAAATATTTAGGCAATGTTGCAATCCAAATCAAACAAAAATGTTGTGTGATATATGTGAGGGTCAGTGAAGGAGCATATAGAGTGCATACCAAATGCCCATCTGGGGAATCATTTCACAGAGAAGCAAGATCTTTTGGAAGACTTGGCAAGCAGACGGCTGAGAGCCGTGTGCAGCCCTTCAACGCATCGCAATTCTGTTTCTCAGCTTATAACACAGTGGACATGAGGCCCTCGACTTCTTCACAGAGGAGAGCAGGGCTGACAAGCCTACGCGTGGACTGCTTTGGCACTGCTTATTATTCCTGCCACTATGTGCTGCTCCTAATAAATGCACAGCCTGTCAGCTTGTTTACCATCTTACAAAGTGAGGTGCTGCCAGAGGACAGCGGTGCACAATCTAGCATTTGATTATCTTTAACGTGGCAAATGTTAGGGACCTGACATGCATGGAAGAAGCAATAGTCTAATTAGACACATATTTCTCCATCAACTCATTATTTATTCAGTATGGTTCATTCAAATGCAGGGATTAGAACACACACACACACACACACACACACACACACACACACACACACATCTAATAGGCAACCAAACCAAAGCGATCCTCACTCTTCACCTCACCCATTCTATTGTACTTTCACATGAGTGAAGCAGACAAGGGGCTAGAAGCGTATTTTCTTGATTGCAAGGAAATACATTGAGTTGTTTTCAATGGTTGATTGGAGCAGTAGGCATGTGGTGATTTATTTTTCCCCTAACCACTGTTCTTTTTTAAAGATTTTTTTTATTGTGAAATATGACATATGTACATAAATAAAAGGATTTAAACCTATAATGTGGCATTTATAAAAAGTTGCTCAATACTGATTTACTACCACCCAAGTCAAGAGACGTCATCAGCATCTTAGACGTGCCCTTCCTAATTATGATGCCCACTCCCTTGCCTCCCTAAATGTCTTCATCCTCTTGTCTTCTGGGGCTATTCTTTATCTTCACTGCTTAAACTATTTTTCTATCCCTTCTGGAACAACAGACGCTTCAAAATTTTATATAAATTGACTCAACTTGTGTGCATTCTTTTGAATCCAACATTATGTTTTGAAGATTCGTCTAGGGTTCCACATCTCTGTAGTTGAGTTTTAACTGCTAAATTTCATTATGTAAACATTAATGACATATTAGCTTAGTCTACCAGTTTTTGCATTGTTTCTGATTTTGACTAATTTGAATCAATGCCAAAAAAAGTACTTGTTCTGGAATTTCCTAGTATGAATGTGCACACACTTCTTTATTGTATATACAGAGTTTACTGGATAAAGGGTTATGCAGTTCTTCAACTCTGATAGATATTTTATAAAAAACAGTTAAATATACTGTGACATAGTACATATACCATATTAGACTATTACTATTATAGTATATTTGATATATATTACATTAAATACTATCATCTCTTTAATAGCAGTATATTCACTTGGTTATTCAGTGATTCTTCCATGAGCATATCCTACACCAGATTATTTTTCTCATAGGAAAAAAAAAATTAAATATTTTAAATTTAATGTTTTAAAACTATTCTGATCAAATTAAAATATAATCTTAGAGCATTAATTGAAATAATATGAATAATAAATAAGGCAAGGAATTGGGATTAAGTAAAAATAAAAACAAAACAAAAAACTAAAATGAAGCCTGGAGCATGATCAAGTCACAAGAATTAAGATATAATGCTATTTTCTGATAGAGATGAACTATGTTTTGCTCATAGGAAATAATACAAAACATTTGGTTATTGATTATTTTTCCAAGTGTCTTTCATGGATCTTTGTATCAGAACAACCAGTGGTGCTTATTTCCTTTTCCATCACCCGATCACCTGAATTTTCACACCTGTTCATTTTGCCAGTGAACATGTTACAAAAATCTAATGTTTATGTAAAGTCACTTTGCTATTTGAAATTACGGATACAGGGGAAAATATCAATAGATATTCTTGACAAAATTCGTTTAGAAAATAATTTGGCAAAAGTTATAAAATTATTAACAACCACGGTCAAAATGCTTGTAGCTTTTCCTAAGTCATTGAATCAAAAGAAAAACAAAGGCCAAACATAAAGATGGTTATTGCAAAACTATCTATAACTGATTAAAATCTATCTATAACTTGTTATGCAAAGTGGAGAAATAAACAAGAGAAATATAGAATATCCTTTCCACTGATTACTTTGGAATAACATAAAAAATGATAATAACAACTTTGCTAAATTGGCTCAGTTTCCCCAATGAAACTTGGAAAGTGTAATTCAAAGTTATTGCATTGATATAAAATAAATAAACTGAACACTAGAATACTAAAAAACCAAATATTTTGATATCTCATTATGAATCAATTATGGATGATTTTGTTTCACATTCAAAAACTGTCCAAGTTGTATTTTGTTTTGTTTGTTTGGGCTGTGTGTGTGTGCTCACGCGCGCATGCACATGCTTTTTCACCCAAAAGGGAACAAGTTGATTTTCTCCATCACCATTCACATATTATTAGAAAATTAAGAAACATTCTTTAATTATTTATACTTTTCCTTTCTGGAGAAGGTTAAGATAGGAGTGAGCAGTGAGTGGAATAAGTAAGCTTTATAACATCACTGAGAAATTCAAGAGAGACTATGAAAATATACATTCTGTTCAAAGGGAACCACAATCCTCAACATCTCTTGAATTGTTTTAAAAGCATGCTTTTCTTGGCACCTGCATGTTTCAGCATATGTGAAAATATTACCCAGGGTGCATTCTGTATTTTCAAAAATGTGACATGATAACATCCCGTAAAGAAAGGGATTTCATAGTGCACATCCGTCAATTTTCACTCGGGCACTCCCGTTGTCATGTCAACATTTCCCCCTACTCCCAGCAAAAATGGAAGATACAAGGAGAGACAGCATCTCAACATCTTGTCAGCATTACCTTCCTCACCCTTATTCCACCAAACTCCTTCCCCGCAGGGCAGGCCAAAAAGACAGGAGGGAAGAACGCTGCTGTTATTGTTTTTTGCCTAGAGAAATAATGTCAAAGATAAACAATGTTTACAGATTTAACCCAAATGTTAGTCATAAAATGATCTCCCAGAGCTTGGACATGTAATAAAGCATCTAGCGCCAAGTTAATACTGTCAGCAAAGCCCCATCCAACTTTCTAAACTGTCTTCATCTGAACTCGGGGCAGCTCTCAGCACACAATGAGGGCTAATCCCATAAAACAAGTCAAAAAGGGCACAGTTGCCTACGTTTTATGCTGCTAGATCCTAATCTGTTTTTCTCCCATTACAAGAGCGCATAGAGTTCTCCGGGAGGACTGTGTGGGTGGAGTGGGGACCCTTGTTCAGGCTTCTCTTCCAGAAAGAATAAAGAATTTGAACTGGACTGCTCTTTTTAAGACCAACACTTCTATTTGAAAGGCATGTGAAATAACCGCTGTAACACTGGACTTGGTCGACAGTTTCGCCCCACTCGATGCTAATGCAAAGACAAGGCACACATGTTTGCTGTGTCGTGAGTCACGGTGAGAAGACCACTGGACCTCAATACTTTTGAGCCTGGGAACACACAATAGGGTTTACAGAAAATGGAAAGTTTGCTCAGTCTTACAGGAACAAGAGCCTGAGCTAAAGTGACAACTCTTTCCTTAACTCGCCTCACCTTAGGACCCCGTTGCCCCAAAGATTTAATGAGCTCAATTTACTGTCACTCAGTATGAAATGTTTCCATTGGTGAAAATTTCCACCAAGACATCTCAGAAGTAGCTGGTTTCCCTCCAGCTGATATCACCAACCAGCTGTGTCAGGAGCAGGGTTCATTTTTTCTCTAAGTACACCAGGTCAGCCATAGTAGTTTATACAAAACATACACAATTTAATTCCTTGTATCCTAAGGAATCTGTGCATGTGGAATAATTTTTGACTCCACACTCTCTTTGCCTCCTCTTCCTCCTGGGGAGATGATTTTATAGCCAAAACGATGCTTGCGGGTTGGGGTATAGTGCATGCCCTTCAAAGCCCTTATGTGAAGATTTCTTGTCTCCTCAGCTGCACTGCTTAGAACACAGAACAAGGCCTGTTTCCCAGTGGAATAGCGTAGGACACCTACTAAAGCTAACATGCTTTAAAAAATTAATTACAATAATCATACATACCGATGTGTTGTTATTTCCTTACAGTATTTTACACTTGTTAAAAATGCAAGTATCAGCCAGATATATCCAATGAGACGGTAACATGAGAAGAGGATGTAATATGTCTCCCTTCCTCTATCCCTACTGAAATGATCATGAGATCCTTTGTTTCAAGTTGGGAAAATATGCATTTGTGCTGGAACAATCCCTCCATTACAGGAACCTCTGTTAGATGGAATGAAAAACTACAAGGAAGCTGGTGAGAACTAACTTGTCAGGCCCACATGGGATAAGGCAAATACGTGGAGGAAATCTATGCAGGCTCTTAAATTCCCAAATGGAGAGAAGCAAGAAGACACAGGATATACAGGACACTCTGCGTTCATATACTTTTATGGCAATTTTCATAGTTTTGATACAGCTGTGCCACCAGCAAGTTAGCAGAGGAACAGACTTTCCTCCTGCTCACTAGGCTCTGGTACCTGGCTAGAGCCACACTTTGTTCTGGACAAGAAACAAGATCAAATGAAAAACAAGAAGCAGAAATGACCCTTCAAGAAATCATTAAACACATACAGAGAACAAAGATGCATGCAGTGGCCCAAGGTTTCAGCTCTCTTTCTTCTCCCTTCAGGTTGTGTGTCAGTTGACAGAAAATAAGCACCTTGACTTGAAGCAAGGAACAGGTAAAGGGTGAAGGGACGCAGGCGTCATCCACTTTCCTGTGTTCAAAGACGAAGGAGAAACAAATGGATCCATTCTTTTAGCTATATGCAAGGATGAATAAATATTCCCAGTGAAATAATCAGCCTGTAGTGACAACAATGGGTGATATGGCACTACAGAGGGAAAAAGTGTATATTTGAAAAAATATACATATATATATATAATTTTCAATTAAAATGTGGGAAAACTTGGACTACAAAACAAAATAAAATATTTTGAGCTACCAACATAGGATTGGTGGAGAAGTTCCCAAGCTCACCTCCATCCACAGATGCAACAAATTGCAAACTGGGTGGGGAAATTTCATCTCCCCAAAAAAGGATAGATGGAAGGAAGGAAGGAAGGAAGGAAGGTGGGAGGAAGAAAGGAGAGAGAGAAAGAAAGGAAGAGAGAGAGGGAGGGAGGAAGGAAGGAAGAAAGAAAAGAAGGAAGGAAGGAAGGAAAGAAAAGAGATTGTAGGATCATAGATCCAATGTCTCCAGAAAAGAGAGAAAATGCCAAAAGGTAGAAGCTGGAAGTATTAACCTAAAGAGATGCATGCAGCCCTACATTTCCTGAAGCATTATTTACATTATTTATAATATATAAGATATGGAAACAACCTAAATACTCACTGACTAATGAGTGGATAAAGAAGATCCCGTATGTTGATGATGGATAGATAACTGATAGATAGATAGGTGAGATGTGTATACAGATAAGTAGATACGCATGCATACGTAATGGAATACTACACTTAGTTATAAAAATGGTGAATTTTTTGCCATTCACAACATTCAAAGAACTCAAGTATTTTTGCAGGTAAGGTAAATCAAAGGAGAAAAACAACTATTGGATGATCTCACCCAAATTTGGAATGCTGAGAAATAACACAAATAAGCTGATTAAAATAGAAAAAAAATGACCTTATCTACTATGACAGCAAGGTTGGGGTTGCCAGAGAAAAAGAAGGTAGAGATGGATGGGGCTCCCATGATGAAGACAGTAATATCTATAATTTTATTCTTATTTTATTTTTCCTCTCCTTTTTTTTGTGTGTTTTTGTTGTAGTTTTTGTTTTTGTATTATGGTCTGTTTTCGTTCATCAAAATAAAGGGGAAATAAGCAAAAGATGAAAGATAAGATAATAAAACAGTCAAATATACTGTTCCAAATTTGGAAATATTAGTCATCTACAGGGATCTTCTCCCACTTAATTGCTTTCTCAGATGTGGCTTTAGAAACAGGCAGAAATAGATGGGGCTGGACAAAATAAGACAATCATGGAAGGAAATTAAAATGCAACAGCAAACTTGAAATTTGCTTTGAAGCAGTTAAAGGACAGAATAGACATTGTGTCGATCCAGACTGTGATGTGTCGAAGGCAAGGACAAAAACTTCAAAGATGCCAAAGCGAGTGGGGAGTGGGGGAAGCATGGGGGTGGGGAGGTGGTGTATGTATGACAGGACAGCACCACTTCATTGGTGCTTGTGAGTTAAAAAATCGGTTCAAATAAAAGAGAATCATTATCTAAAATTACAGCAAAAGGATTAAGATCAGCATCATGCTTAATATGGAAACACTTCTCTTGAAGCCAAATATAAGACAAAGACGCATCTTTACTGCTTTATTTTCTTTTACTTTGCTTTACTCGTCTCTCATCTCACTCAGCTGTTTCTTTTTATTCCTCCACCCAAGATCCATTCTTCTCTTTCATACAGGTATCATTCCAATGTTTTCGAGGTTTCTTATTAGCTTTTTAAGGGGTGATTTACACAGAATATAATTCGCTAATCTTAAATATAGAAGTAAATTAGCTTTGTTGAAAGTTATTATGAAACTACTAAAAAAAAAATCAAGATTAAATACACTTCAATTACCCACCAAAACTCCCTCATTACCTGATCTGGGCTATTATGTCTCCCTTCTCTGGCCCCCAGCAACCATTGTTCTGCTCTCTTTAGTCTTCCTAGAATTCCATATAAGTGATTCAAAGTATGTGTTATTTTGTCACTTAATGTAATTTTTGATTGATTCAGATTATTGAATGTAGTTCTTAATCATATGCAATGTATTTATTACAGCTCTTCAAACATTCTTACCCACTATCTCTGTCATTTCTCTCACTGCTTCCATCACTGTTTTTTTCTCTCCCATCAGATTTTTCTGCTTATTTTCAATCCCGCTAAATTTTCATTAGAAAGCTGAAATTTTTTTTTTTTGGAGGGAGGAAGAAGCAGCACTTTATTTCATTTAGTTGTATATCCTGGTTGTCTCCCTGGCCCCAGGACAAGAACTCAGGACCGTAGGATGTATGTGGACTGCACCCAGCCCCTACGCCACTGGGTGTGCACAGAGTACTGAAATTTTTATTTTTTTGTTTTGGAGTAACAGATTTTGTTGTATTCTCTTAAGTATTTTGGGGCATTTTTCTTGGATGCAGTGCATTTATTTCTATCAATCTGATCTTTTAAGGCTTGCTTTTAAACTTCATTAGGGTAAATCTAAAGTAGTTTTTAGCCTAAGACTAACTTGGCCTAATTAAGACAGCATCCTTCTGAGGATTCATTGGATAAGGCATCCTGCTGATTCTAGCGGATGTGAACATGAGCAGTTTTCAGCCCTGCATAGGTCATAGATTGTTCCACCTACTCTGCTCACGTGAGTTCACAGCCTTCAACGGCTTCCATATACATGTACAGATCAATACTTAGCTGACAATTCAAGAGATATCCAGAATTCTCTCTGCATTCGGATATTTTCCTCTTTGACTTTCTGTCCCGAAAATTATAATTACATTGACCTCCCCAAATTCTGACCTCTGTCTTCTGAACTGAAAGAGACCAGTGAGCTCTGATTGGGATCCCCTACCTATGCTGTGGCCTCCATGCCCACTCAGCAAACATCTCTATTTTATTTTAATTCAGTTGTTCACACTGGTTGTTTCTCCCTGGACCCAGGACTTGAACCCAGGGGAATGTGGCTTGAGCTTCTTGGAGGTGATTGACCTAACTTAACTGCTGCTCCACCAGGAATTGCCTGGATCTCTTTTTAGGATCTATTCACTCTCCTATAGAACATTTAAATCATTGATTTTGACTTGTATAATACTCCATGGTGTGCATCCGTCACTGTTTATATATACTCTCCCCACTGAATTAGTTCCCGGTTGTCTCCAACTTGATGCTACAGTGACTAAAGAAGCAACAACCACCTTACATCATATGTTTTTGGGATATATACTCAGGGGAGGAATTACTGGGCAAAAATACATCATTGCCTGAATAGTGCCAGACTGCTCTTCAGCCTGGCCGCCAGTCTGTATTCCCACCACCAATACATGAGAGATCCTACATCCTAATGTTTCTGCCATAATTGGTGTTATCCAGCTTCTAGTTTTTGATAGTCTTAGTTAGCCTGGGCTGCCATGACAGAAATTCCATAGAGTAGGTGATTTCAAAAACAGAAATATATTTTCTGACAGTCCTGGAGACTAGGAGTCCAAGATTAAGGGGTCAGCATCATCAATCTAGGTGAGGGCTCTCTTCTTGTTTTACAGATGATCACCTTCTTGCTGCAGCTTCACATGGTGGGAAAAGGAGAAAGCAAGCAGGCTAGTATCTCTTCTTAAAAGAGCACTAATCCCATCAAGCCCCCCCCCACACACACACATCCATTACCTCATCTAAACCTAATTGTCACCCAAAGGCCCCACTTCCAAAAACTACCACATTGGTATTAGGCGAGAACATGTGAACTGGAGTCGGGTGGAAGAAGTGCACAATTCAGTCTACAGCAGCCAGTTTTGTAGGTGACGTATCAGTTGCTATTTACCAGCAGTTTAACCTTACTGCAAAAGAACTAACAAATGAATCAGGATAAACTAAAGATGCATGACTTTTGAATCTTGAAAAGGAAAGAAAATTATTCTTATTGTCTACCTAGAACACTTTCCTCAAGTCGACTGATGATTATCAGAAAAAACAAAGGAGATGAGCTTAAACCAAAGAAACTAATGACTATACACACACAGAAATGTGTATATATGCATGTTATTTCAATATTATGTATTTCATACACAGCACCTGTGTATATATATATCATATATACTTGTATATAGTTCATAATGTAAAATAATGCAATTGGCATTGCAATCATAACAACTGTTATATAAGAGCTAAATTTAAAAATAACACTTTAGTGTGAATTATAAAAGAATGCTGAGTTCAGTGAAAAGGTCTCTTGATTTTGAATGGGGAAACTCAATAATGAAAAGATGTTAATCCTTCTCAACTTAAAAGAATCCAATAATTTTTCAATAGAAATGGAAAGATTTGACTATAATCTAGTATATTTCTTATAAAATGTATCTAGCCAAAATTATACTAAAAAAAAAATAACAAAGACTAACTCTGACTCTAAACTCTAAAACAGGTAAACAAGAGTAACAGGAATTAAAAACAAGCCAATATTAATACCAATTAGATAAATATAAAGAAGAGAGTAACAGGTCAGAAACAGATCATAAAATATAAAATGATTTAGTATATAATAAAAGTAAGGAAATGATATATTAGTTAAAAAATTGAGCTTTAATAATTGACTTACAATTTTGGAAGGAAATATTTTCATCCATTACCATGTGGCAAATAAAGCCTGGATGGATTATATACTTAAACATTAAAACAATAAAAGCAATCAGATATCATAAAACAAATGTATGCAGATAGTCATAAACCTGGGGGATGAGCGCAGCAGATCGTCTTCTTAAGCATAACACCAAAAGCGCATTTTGGAAAAGATTAACTTATGTAAACTTGGCAAGCATCCAAATAAAAAAAGCCCACACCTACACGAGTCTGATATGCTCTCCCCAGTCGAATAAACTTTTGCCTTTACACACTTCTAACCTGGGAGCATCCTCTTCCTCCTACCTTCTTGAGACTCACTGTAATACAAGTTAAAGTCCAAATTTGACAAAACTGCATTTAAGTCCTTTTGCAAGGTGACTTTAGCCAACAGCCCCAATCTCTTTCCCCCCGATTCCACAGCGTCCATCCTGGTTACAGGCACGCCACTTCCTCAGAGGCCACTGGTCCACCCTCTGCGTGCAGTGTCTTATCCTTCCCCAGTAAATTCCTATACCTCCTCTAGCACACTGTTCAGATTCTTATCTTTTTGTTAAGCCAAACATCCATCCTCTTCCTCAGGCCTGGGTTCCCTTTCTCCTTACACTTATCACAAGCTGTTTACATGCCACTTGATTTCCAAGGCACAGCTCATCATGCTTTGTCTCTAAGTCTTCAGTCTGCCACACAGATGAATGCCAGCATGCTTTGCTTTGTGCTGGTGTTCATTGGTGACAATGGTAACTTCTGGATGTGGATTGGGACAGCAGTCACTAGACAGAAGAATCTGAGACCCGAGTGTGTGGAGATTTGCTCAAGATATCACAGAAGCTCTGGTCACCAATTTTGCATGTCTAACCCAGTATTTTCTTTTTTAAGAACACATATTTCATCTCGTTTGTCCTAGAAGAGAATTGGATGCTGACTGGCAAGGAGTAAGATGGAGAAGTGGAGTTTATAAAGAAAATGCCTGAAAATAAGCACGAGCCTGAACAGACGACCCTAGGTTTGAGGGTGACATGGGTCAGTGAAACATCTAGTCGTGGGTTATTAGCTTTTGAGGGCAAAAGAATTAAGCCCTATTTCCCTAAGGCATCCAGTGTATTTAGTGAATAAACTCCCCTAAGCATCCAAAATGCATTAGATGCAGTCTTGGGACAGTTCATTTAATCATTTTCTATATTCTGAGGTTTAGATGAGGAACGTTTGTCAAGAAAAAACTACCTAGAAAGATAACTAAAGT